>ML804912.1:0-58169 GCA_009831015.1 Picea engelmannii | reverse complement strand
TCGTGTATTACTGTATCTCTGTGTTTATGGTTGCATCTCTGATATATTTCTGTTATATTACTGGATATACGCGATATCTCTGTGCATTTCTTTATTATATCTCCGCTCTCATTTCGTGCCGAAAATAATCCGGATCAATAATCATCTGATTCTATAGCTAGTCTAAATGAGATACAGAATCATCATCATAATCGATTCAAAATCTTTTAAAAGAATTAAATCCAATTATCTTCCAATAACCATTTTAAAACGAATCAATTGAGATTAAAAGGAATTTATCATTCAACATTAAACAGGATAAAAAATTATTCAACCGAACACAGAGATAGGAATACTCTGTTTTCGATTATTGTCATAAGTCAGGTAAATGAAATCATATGCAACAACATCATAATTGTTTCTCAACAAATCGAATCCATCTGTTATGAGATTGTTTTGATATTCAATTGAAAATAAAACAAATCGCAATCACATCGTTACATCTGTGAATCAAACAAGATTATCACGATAACTGTATAGCAAGCAATTTAGGCTGTGAACGAATCCAAACGATAATTGACACATGACCAAAATCATAACAGAATTAATCAAACAGAGTTCGTTATAGATTTCAATCATTGATCATTGCACGGTAAGCAAACAAGATTGATTAATATTAATCACAATCGTTTCAATCAAACGAATCATATCAGGGTTTGACCAATTCATTTCTCAAATTCAAAATACAGAGCATCAATTATAATCTGAACTCGACTCATAGGACAAACTTGCCAAATTAGAACCAGAGTGAATCGATTGGCTAAGATTTTCACATAATTTGTTATGGTTCGGGTTCACTTCCCGATTGGGGCGCAAATTTTATTTGAGTGTATTGTTTTCATTAAAGAAACAGAGTCATTATCCTTAACTTGGGAACCATCGAAGATAGAACATCATACGACACAGCATCGTAACAAGTATCTTCCCGAAAACATTTACCAGTCATAGCATACCAATGATAATGAAATCGAATCCGAGCAAAATCATAAAAATCAAACCCAATCGAATCGTTTACCAACCATAGCATATGGATCATAACCAAATCAAATCCGAAGAGGATTATGTTCTTAACTGAATATGAAAATTTTCCTTTTCAAATCGGATACGAACCAATTCATTTGAGGACCAACAATCAAGAAAATTCAAATGAAGATCACTCAAATCCAATCAAAATATATTGATTTCTATACTGGAAATAATCAGATCATATATCAAATCGAAATTTCTTTTTATTCAATGCAAAGCTATATATAGAATGCATACAATTATAACAGAGCCATTGGAAATGTGAACAGAGTTGTTTAAAAACTGAATTCAAATCATTACATCCACCTAGATTATTTACAAAATGGAATGATGTCAAATTTTCCATACCTGTGTAGCGACGAGACTGCCTGATTATGCCAGCTTAGAATTTACAACAGCCGTGGCTGATTCCACGTTCTTGAACAAGATGGAACCGGTTGTCTTCTGTTTCTTATCCATGGCTTGGAGCTTGGCCTTTTGACTGGTTAGGACTTTTACTTGATCTTCCAGTGATTGAATCCTTGATTGGAGTATAGGCACATCAATATAATATCGCTCCAACCATGAATTGCACTGATCATAGGGTGGCTGTGTGAGTTTAGACAGAGCAGGTGAGGGTTTGGTCGAATGGCCAAGGGTTTCACTAGGCAATTCAATGCCCAGGTAGTTAGGGTCGTCCTTTAGGCAGGGGGGTAGGTTTGATACAAAATCATAGGAGGGTTCGGGACATAAACCTTACGAATAGGGGTATTCGCTAGCCAAGAAATGCTCAACTTCCGAATCGGAGTCCTCACTCAAGACGATAGGGTTTGGTTCAATAGGGGGTTTTGGCTTGTTCCTTGCCATTCGTGAAATCAAACGTGCATTCCTCTTCCCTTTAACATTTGCAGTAAGGTTTGCCTTGGGATTTTTGCTCATAGGCTTAACAGTCTCAACACTCTTAGTCACAGTGTGGGGTAAGTCGATAGGAGGTTCGGCTGAGGGTTTAGGCAGTAGGACATGGTAGGGCACCGGGGTACAGCTTTGACCTCACTCACCACAGGTTTGTCAACCTGTGTAGGGTTCGGATCCTCGAAACCATTCCGAACAACGAAAATTCTCCAACTATCCCCGTGCAGACTCAAATGATAAACAATGATGAGCTTAATAATCCCATAATGATACAGGCTAGTGTCAGCTTGGTGCCTTTTGAACTTCTTCGACATCTTAAACAGGCTATGATGCAAATAAAAAGGCATATTGAGGGAGTATCCCATAAAAACCATAAGCAAATGGAGTTGGTGGAGGAACACCAATCCGTATCGACCTTCGCAGGTCACGAACTGCTTAATTATCATCAATAAATCGTGCCATCGTTGTTTAATCATAGTTACGGGAATACCTCTATCACAGGAGGTGATTTTGCATGATTGAAACAATAATGTCCACGACACTTCCTCGACCTTGCAATTCTTAAACCAGCACTGTCCCGAATTAGGTAACCCCGTAGTTGAGCTGATGAACTGTTCATCAATCTCTAACTGCACATCACCTACCTTGGCTCGACAACCATCGAAGGTCATGACAAACTGTCGAGCTACACAAAGCTTAAAACCCTCAAAACCTTTCACGAAGGTAAGCCATCCACTGTCTACCAAATCTTGGCGGGCATTTTCAAACATTAACAGGGCCTGGTTTCCATTGGGTTCAACTCGCATGACTAGTGCCATGGAGCCGAATGCATGGTAAGGGAAGGGTTTGAATTCACCAACGCATACAGGGGCAGAGCTACCCGAACGAATAGTAATGAACGAGCAAAGGGGTAAGCATTAATGTGCGCATGTGAAGGTGGTGGGGTCTGCCATGCATAATATTCATTATCCAAGTACAAACGCCAAATTTCATAGTTGTTTACTCCATCATAATAGTTCAACCATCTAATCGTGTGCCCAACTAATGAAATCAAATGTGTATACCAATACGCACCAACACTATGCCATAGTGTTTAAACACCCAACATACAAATCAACATCAAAATCAACTATGTGCCAATGTATTGATTCATATAAACAAAGTTTAACCAAGGGGCCAAAATGATATTCATAATAGTTGACAAGCCAAACGTTATAAAAAGATTAACATAAGGATTATATCTTATATTTAAATAAAATTTAATTAAACCCCTATGCATTTCAGAGAATCAATGATCAGACAAGTCATATAGAGTGTAAATCCAGATGCTCAATGCTTTACAAACTCAATAAAATCAAGTTATGCAATCAATATAAGAATATCCAATGAGAAATAGTTCGAAAGTCCTTCCAATCACATGACGATAAACAAAAGGTAAGTGCAGTAGGCATATCGATAAAAAGATCATGACATTTCAGATAGTGATCGAGATATGACCTTTAAAGGAGAAGTTTTCATGCTTACAGTCATGAAAACTTAACGAAGACAAATGTGCAAATGTCGCAAGAAATGAAAATGTCGTCTATTTGAAAAATGCGACGAAAAACTTGATGTTTGCAAAACATAGGTGTAGGCAGCTTATAGGATCACAAAAATAAAGGTGAATTGGTTGCCAACAATGGCGACACACTGGAAGAAGCAGTTATCTCTGCAAAAGTAACAAATTCATATTAAGACAGCAAAGATAATTTCAACTTAAAAATAACAACCAGAAAATCGTACAAACATCCTCGTAAATCATTTTTTTAGCAGTTTTTCAAAAGATGAAAACCAATAGCAGTCTTAAGATCATTAAGTCACGATATTAAAGATAAAATCTTCAATATTGTTGGCATGGCCACTGTTGCCAGCAGGCATCCATAGCCTCGATAGGGTTGTCATTTAACCCACTCTGACATCTGTATCCTGTCAAGAAGTTCTAGATCAAAATAAAGGATATTAAAGAGGTTTCTTATATTTTGCAAATTTTCATGTACCTGACATTGCTTCGCTACCAGCAGGCCTGTTCAGTACCCTGACAAAGTTGTCCTAGCGTCATGCATGCATTTACCTGCTGCTAGCGGACCTGTTCAACATCCCGATAGTTTCACAAGCACTTCCCACAGCTCTTATTCATAATTTTTTTTTTTTTTCTTTTATAGATATATAGTTGAGCAGGGTGATGCTGAAAATATTGACATTTTTTAACATATTTTTTGACCTCATCATAATTTTTTATCACAGTCCTTTATTAAGATCCAGAGATGTTTTATTTATAAAAACAACTTTCTATTACAGGGAGACATCTTTTGAGTCATTCCTTTATGGAAAAGGGACAGTGTAAAAAGATAATAGATGATCATGACAAGCTTTGCTCGGAGATTGAAATCAGTAAACTTCTTTCAAACAACAAAATTTCCCAACACAAATATTAATTTCAGCAATACATCATTGATGTTTGTACAAATTTTCAGAAGTTATTTCAGCGAAGAAAATTTCTATCATCTTTGTCTGAATAGCTCAGTGTACAGGTATGTATATTGTTCAAAAACACAAAATGATAAATTCAAATCAAAATCAAAACAGAAAGCAAACAAAAATGCAAACAAAAACAAAAATATATACATAATATACAAGGGGAGTTATCAAGCAAAGTATCTTTTCAGGGCTTGGCCATTCACCGGATAGGTGTCAAGCTGCCCTTCAAGATTCTATAATTGAAAGGAACTAGGACCCAACTTTTCAGCAATTAAAAATGGTCCAAGCCATAATTTTTGAAATTTAGAGTGCTCACCCTTTCCTTCGTTTGGTTTGTCCCACTTTAAGACGAGATCGCCTACTTCAAAATTCCTATCAGAAGCAGAATTACAATCGAACTAGCTTTTAATCAATTGTTGATGTTGATCTAACTTACGCCTAGCTTGGGCTCTTACTTCTTCCAGCTTCATCAAAGAGTTAATTCGGTTTTCTAAAGGGGGACAATATTCTTCTTGGACTTTTTGTGACAACTGAAGCGAAGGAAGAAGAATGTGAGGTGCCAGAATTGCTTCTCTGCCATAAACGAGAAAAAAGGGGGAGTTACCTATGGTGGCTTTGGGTGTTACCCTGTCAGCCCATAGTGCGTTCAGCAGTGCATTGTGCCAATTCTTGTGATTTTCAACCACAGTTCTCTTGATAATTTTAATCAAGTTCTTGTTTGTTGATTCTACTAATCCATTTCCCTGGGGGTAGTAGCTAGCAGAATACTTCAGCTTAATTCCTTTCTCCAAAGCAAACTCGGTCATCTCAAGAGAAGAAAAGTATGAAGCGTTGTCAAAGACTAGACAGTCAGGGACACCAAAACGAGTGATAATATTTGAGTTTAGAAAGGCAATTACCTGACTGGTGTTAACAGTTTTGAGCGCAGCAGCTTCAGACCATCGAGTAAAGTAATCTGTGGCTGTCACAATATACTTGTGTTGTTGCGAGGATGGAGGGTTAATAGGACCAATGATATCAATGCCCCATTACTAGAAAGGAGAATCTACTGAAACGGGTTGCAAGGGAAAGGCTGGCTTTTGTAACCGCCATGATGCTTTCTGACAGATGATACATTTACGACACAAGGCATCAGCGTCGCTAAAAAGCATGGGCCAGTAATAACCAGCTCTTAAAACCTTATGAGCAGTGGTGTCACCACCAAAGTGACCACCATCTTCTCTTGTATGCAACTCAAGCAAGACTTTTTCTGCTTTTTCTTTCTCGAGACAGCGCATCAGTACACCATCAAAATTCTGACGAAATAGTACACCGTTAACTAGATGAAAGGATGAATACTTTAGTCTTAACGCTCTTCTCTTGGTAGGGTCAAGGTGACGGGGTGCTGACCCATGTTCAAGATAGAATCTAATATCGTCGTACCAGGGACTAATGAGGTTTTGAACGCAATAGATCAAACTTTGATCGCTTTGTCCTAGGTTTGACGTATCACTATCTTCTTGCTGTCCTGTTTCTGAATCAACAACCAACTTACACAACCCTTGGCCTCTCACGATCTAAGCTGGGGTGATATCTAAGTCATACTCCTGCAAGGAGGTGACCTAGTTAGCTCTCTTCTCTCCTAACTCCTTTTGTACTAACAAGTTCCTTACGGCAGGGACAATGACTTTCGTCCTTGACTTCAAAACATAGGACCGGAAGTGTTTAACTGCTTTGAAAACAACGTAGGCTTGCCGATCAACCGCTAGGTAGTTAAGTTCAACACCTTTCTCTGGGAGCCATAAGTGAGACCAGTCTGTTGCAAAGTAACCATGTAGCTGCTCTGACCAATCCCTGCTTAAAAATAGACCATACACTTCTGGAATATCCACAACGATTATATCAATAACCTGATGAACTTTTGGGTTAGACGATAATCTAATCAATACATTTTTTTAGTTCACCTATAACTTTAACATTTGTCTAATCAAGTTGTATGATTTTTAAAGTAGATGGTTCCACTTCAGCGTTAATCTTTTGGCAGACAGACCAAGGCATCACAGTGGATGACGCTCCTGAGTCAACCATACAATTATGCACATTTCTGTTGAAAATCTCGAAAGTTAAAAGAAAAGGAGGTACATTTTTGCAAGTACTAGGGGTAATAGCTTGTGGTTTCTTACTCGCAATTTCTAAGGCTACTTTATCTACATTATTTACATTATTTACATTATTTACAGGGACTACAAGAAGGCTTCCTTTATCTTGAGAATTAGGATTATTTTTAGTGGAAGTCTTCTGAGGGACTTTGCTTTGCACAACCTTGTTACCACTTGAATTACCATTCTTGCCGTTCTATGAAATATTTTGCAACATCTTTTGTAACAAAAATGGAAACTTCAACAACTCATAAGTAGAAATGTTAGCCCTTAACTTTTTAACATCTTCAACAACATCATAATCTAGGTTGGGGTTCACATTACTCTGTTTAGTCTTAGCTGATTTAGATGGCTTTGGAGGCGGAGTTGTAGTGTTCTCGGTAGAAGGCTTGTTTGTTGTCTTGTGCCTAGTATTATAAGGGTGAACAGTCTCGAAGTTAGCTTGAAAGATGTTGTCCGAGAAGTGTCCAAAGATGTTTGGAGATGACCCTTCTTCTTGAACCGTTTCCTGTTCGACTATCTCCTAAGGGATCTCCGTGGGCATCAAGCTATCTTGGGCTTCCAGAATTGTTTGAAGGGCACATTGCAAACTTTCTAGATTTAAGCCTTCGAGTTTTGGATTAGGTCGGTTGGTAGGAAAAGGATTTCTAAAAGGAGGTTTGTAGGCTCCTTTACTTGAGGAAGCTTCTTCATTCGACCTTTTTAAGTCTATAACTTGATTCGACAGTTTTTGAACAACTTTAGTCAAGTTTTCCAAATCAGGGTTTTCAGGTTGTGTTTTACTTTGAGTGGGTCTGGGGAGAATTTCAATCTTCTTTGTGGAAAAAGATCTAGTCTCAGTTTCATTGCTAGAAGAGTCTTTAAGACTAAGTATGTCTTTTTCAATCTGACTGGCCTCCTCAAAGGCTTCTAACAATGTGGCTTTCTTGGATCATTTAACCCAAATAGCTATGCTTTGATGCAAATATTTAGTGTAGTAAGCTATTATAAGACTCTCAGCAGGCATGGAATCTGCAGGGATTTGGTTTTTAAGTGACAAGAATCTTTGATTAAAATCTTTAACTTTTTCTTTTGGGTTCATTTTTAAGCTAGAAAGGTCCATGACTAAGACTTCCAGAGGCTTACCGTCTCCAAACTTTTCCAAAAAACATGACTCAAACTTTTCCCAAGACATGATGGCATGGGGTTGCTGGGCAAAGTACCATGTTGATGCATTACCCTCAAAAGTATAAGGGAACAACCTACAGACAACATCTTCATGTTCAACATTGCAGAGTCTAATGGCGAACATAAATTTTTTAATATGATCTTCAGCTATCTGTTTCGAATCAGGATCAAACTTGGGAAGCCATTTCTTCGGATGTTTAGGTAAAGGGTGTTGAGCTCAAGGTACAACTACAACATCCTGATCAAGCCAGGGTCTAGCAAGATTGTTCTGATTTTCCATTGGGGTAGTGGGTGTGGAACGCTGAGAAGGTGAATTGCCTTCGTCAGAAGAATCTCCTCCAGAAGAGGAAGGAGATGAGGGAGGTGGTGAAGGAGGTATCCCAGATCCTCCTGCAGCAGGATTTGCAATTGGATCTATGGGATTCATAGTGAGGTTAGTGTCACCTAATTGTTCTCTTATATCAGAGAAATCCAAAGGTTGACCCCACAGACGGTTTGGTTGCCTAAGACGAGCTAAGGCACTATGTGTTTCAATAAGATATTGACGTACAATCTTTTGTATGTCACCACCTATAGGATTATGGGTTGTTGGCTCAACTGTGATCCGTGGATTGTCGGTTGAAGTAGTTGTTGTTTGAAGGGAAATATTATCATGTGAACGGATTCTAGTCACTATAGGTGAGCGATTAGGGGGGGGGAGGAGTCTTGTGACCACCTCGTGCCATTAATTAAGTTCAGGCCCTCCTTCTAGCGCCATTTGTTGACGGGCGAAAGCGACCGTCCGTCAACCGAGAGAGTGGAACCGGTCCGGGGTTGTCTAATAACCCAAGCCGTTTGGAATGAATCACCCTGACGGGTTTAGCAGCTCCGTTAGACGATCTAAGGTCCTAGGAAAACCAAAGAGAAAACTAATCTAACTAAAACTAAACTAAAACAAACTAAACTAACTAATAATAAATAAAACTAACTACTAAACAAACTAACTAACTATTAAAGAAAACTAAACTAATCTATATAATCTACTAATTACTACTATACTAACTCTAATTGACTTTCTAATTAATAACTGTAATATAGCTTATTCACAAAATATAAAATATTGACAATTTACAGATTTAATTAAAGCCTGAAAAACTTGTTTTCAATCTGCCCTAAGATAGAGAAAGATATTTTTGTTGATTTTATGATTTTATGAATAAGAAATTAAACTTACTGAAATTAAACAATCTAATATATTAACTACACATATATCTAATTAAAATACTAACAAATATACTAAACAAACAGACCTGGAAATGCTCCAGATTTTCCCTGTGTATGATGACTTCGAAGCTGGTCGGAGGAAGGAAACTCGCACCGGATAATCTAGAAGCTTCTCGTAAATGATAGGCTGCAATGCTCTTTGAGTTATTTACAGGACAAACAAGACATAAAAAATCATAACAATTATATGATTTATAAATCTCTGCAATAAGGTAAACCTGTTATGCAAAAACTTATACTTAATAATCCAATTAATGAAGAAGAGAAATCTGTCGTTCACCAACTGAATCAAGTAATTGTTATGTCTTTAAATGCTAGAAGAAATCAGATATGGATTATATTGATTAAATCATATCATTTGCAAAATATTAAGATAGCTAAAGTAGTCATTAACCAAATGCAGATTGATACACATAAACATGAAACAAAATATTGATATTATGAAAAGCTAAAGCTGTAGCAGAACATCAATTTTTGTCCCAGTCTGTATTAAAATTCCATATCCTTGTTCTCCCACGAATGAGGACCCCTTTATTACAAAAATAAGAAGTATTTAAAGGTTTTTCCACAGGGTAAAACCTCCCTGTGGAAGTTATAAACTGTTTACATGAAATCTGGGAAATATCCCAAAATTGTCTAAACTAAGAAACTAAAATGAAACTAAAACATCCAAATATCCTCTAAACTGTCCATCAAATCCCATGCAATTTCGAATTCACCTGAAACAGGTCAGAAATAGACAAGTTAGAGAGATATTTTATTAATAAAACAATAAAAATTTAATTCTACAGACTTAGCTACAGAATCATCTGATTCTATCGCTAGTCTAAATGAGATGCAGAATCAACATCATAATCGATTCAAAATCTTTTAAAAGAATTAAATCCAATTATCTTCCAATAACCATTTTAAAATGAATCATTTGAGATTAAAATGATTTTATCATTCAACATTAAATAGGATAAAAAATGATTCAACCGAACACAGAGATAGGAATACTCTGTTTTCTATTATTGTCATAAGTCGGGTAAATGAAATCATATGCAACAACATCATAATCGTTTCTCAACAAATCAAATCCATCTGTTATGAGATCATTTTGATATTCAATTGAAAATAAAACAAATCACAATCACATCATTACATCTGTGAATCGAACAGGATTATCACGATAACTGTATAGCAAGCAATTTAGGCTGTGAACGAATCCAAACGATAATTGACACATGACCAAAATCATAACAGAATTAATCAAACAGAGTTCGTTATAGATTTCAATCATTGATCATTGCACTGTAAGCAAACAAGATCGATTAATATTAATCACAATCATTTCAATCAAACGAATCATATCAGGGTTTGACCAATTCATTTCTCAAATTCAAAATATAGAGCATCAATTATAATCTGAACTCGACTCATAGGACAAGCTTGCCAAATTAGAACCAGAGCGAATCGATTGGCTAAGATTTTCACATAATTTGTTATGGTTCGGGTTCACTTCCCAATTGGGGCGCGAATGTTATTTGAGTGTACTGTTTTCATCAAAGAAATAGATTCATTATCCTTAACTTGGGAACCATCGAAGATAGAACATCACATGACACAGCATCGTAACAAGTATCTTCCCGAAAACATTTACCAGTCATAGCATACCAATGATAACGAAATTGAATCCGATCAAAATCGTAACAATCAAACCCTATCGAATCATTTACCAACCATAGCATATGGATCATAACCAAATCAAATCCGAAGAGGATTATGTTCTTAACTGAATATGAGAAATTTCCTTTTCAAATCGGATACGAACCAATTCATTTGAAGACCAACAATCAAACAAATTTAAACGAAGATCACTCAAATCTAATCAAAATCTATTGATTTCTATACTGGGAATAATAAGATCATATATCAAATCGAAATTTCTTTTTATTCAATGCAAAGCTATATATAGAATGCATACAATTATAACAGAGCCATTCGAAATGTGAACAAAGCTGTTTAAAAACTGAATTCAAATCATTACATCAACCTAGATTATTTACAAAATGGAATGATGTCAAATTTTCCATACCTGTGTAGTGACGAGATTGCCTGATTATGCCAGCTTAGAATTTACAACAGTTGTGGCTGATTCCACGTTCTTGAACAAGATGGAACTGGTTGTCTTCTGTTTCTTATCCATGGCTTGGAGCTTGGACTTTTGACTGGTTAGGACTTTAACTTGATCTTCCAGTGATTGAATCCTTGATTGGAGTATAGGCACATCAATATAATATCGCTCCAACCATGAATTGCACTGATCATAGGGTGGCTGTGTGAGTTTAGATAGAGTAGGAGAGGGTTTGGTCGAATGGCCGAGGGTTTCATGAGGCAATTAAATACCCAGGTAGTTAGGGTCATCCTTTAGGCAGGGGGGTAGGTTTGATACAAAATCATAGGAGGGTTCGGGACATAAACCTTGCGAATAGGGGTATTCACTGGCCAAGAAACACTCAACTTCCGAATCGGAATCCTCACTCAAGACGATAGGGTTTGGTTCAACAGGGGGTTTTGGCTTGTTCCTTGCCATCCGTGAAATCAAACGTGCATTCCTCTTCCCTTTAACATTTGCAGTAAGGTTTGCCTTGGGATTTTTGCTCATATGCTTAACAGTCTCAACACTCTTAGTCACAGTGTGGGGTAAGTCGATAGGAGGGTCGGCTGATGGTTTAGGTAGTAGGACATGGTAGGGCACCGGGGTACAGCTTTGACCTCACTCACCACAGGTTTGTCAACCTGTGTAGGGTTCAAATCCTCGAAACCATTCCGAACAACGAAAATTATCCAACTATCCCCGTGCAGACTCAAATGATAAACAACGATGAGCTTAATAAGCCCATAATGATATAGGCTAGTGTCAGCTTGGTGCCTTTTGAACTTCTTCGACATCTTAAACAGGCTACGATGCAAATAAAAAGGCATATTGAGGGAGTATCCCATAAAAACCATAAGCAAACGCAGGTGGTGGAGGAACACCAGTCCGTATCAACCTTCGCAGGTCACGAACTGCTTAATTATCATCAATAAATCGTTCCATCGTTGTTTAAGAATAGTTACGGGCATACCTCTATCACAGGAGGTGATTTTGTGCGATTGAAACAACAATGTCCACGACACTTCCTCGACCTTGCAATTCTTAAACCAGCACTGTCCCAGATTAGGTAACCCCGTAGCTGAGCTGATGAACTGTTCATCAATATCTAACTATACATCACCTACCTTGGTTCGACAGCCATCGAAGGTCACGACAAACTGTCGAGCTACACAAAGCTTAAAACCCTCAAAACGTTTCACGAAGGTAAGCCATCCACTGTCTACCAAATCTTGGCGGGCATTTTCAAACATTAACAGGGCCTAGTTGCCATTGGGTTCAACTCGCACGACTCGTGCCATGGAGCTGAATGCATGGTAAGGGAAGGGTTTGAATTCACCAACGCATACAGGGGTAGAGCTACTCGAACCAATAGCAATGAACGAGCAAAGTGGTAAGCATTAATGTGCGCATGTGAAGGTGGTGGAGTCTACCATGCATAATATTCATTATCCAAGTACAACCGCCAAATTTTATAGTTGTTTACTCCATCATAATAGTTCAACCATCGAATCGTGCGCCAAACTAATGAAATCAAATGTGTATACCAATACGCGCCAACACTATGCCATAGTGTTTAAACACCTGACATACAAATCAACATCAAAATCAACTATGCGCCAATGTATTGATTCATATAAACAAAGTTTAACCAAGGGACCAAAATGATATTCATAATAGTTGACAAGCCAAAAGTTATAAAAAAGATTAACATAAGGATTATATCATATATTTAAATAAAATTTAATCAAACCCCTATGCATTTCATAGAATCAATGATCAGACAAGTTATATAGAGTGTAAATCCAGATGCTCAATGCTTTACAAACTCAATAAAATCAAGTTATGCAATCAATATAAGAATATCCAATGAGAAATAGTTCGAAAGTCCTTCCAACCACATGACGATAAACAAAAGGTAAGTGCAGTAGGCATATTGATAAAAAGATCAAGACAGTTCAGATAGTGATCGAGATATGACCTTGAAAGGAGAAGTTTTCACGCTTACAGTCGTGAAAACTTAATGAAGACAAATGTGCAAATGTCACAAGAAATGAAAATGTCATATATTTGAAAAATGCGATGAAAAACTTGATGTTTGCAAAGCATAGGTGTAGGTAGCTTATAGGATCATAAAAAAAAGGTGAATTGGCTGCCAACACAAGGACAAATAAAAAACGGAAAACAAAGATAAATATGCCGTCCAAAAATTCAACTCCAAAAAGCTTTCCTATCATCCCAGATAATCTTAACAGGTACCACAGAGACCCAAGAAGGCTCAGTGATCCTCAAAACCTACCTAGCAGTCACTAAACCAAGAAAATGAGCAAGGGGGAAGTGGTATACTCTCTTGTTCAAGAGAAAAGGGCATATATACACCTCTTGTAGTGGGACAACAAGTGTATACATGTGACTGTCAGGGAAAAAAGGGCGTATATATTTTAAAACAAGGTTATTCAAGTTAAAAAGGCTGAAAACTCAGACCCAGAGTGAATAGACTCTGTCCAACTATGATACGACAAGAAATACAAAGGAAAAAGAGCAACATAAGAAGGAAAAATACTTCAACCCTTAGAAGGAAGATCTCTCCCAAATGGAGTCGCCAATTTTGTTACAAGGGAAAAAATCTCTATGGACAAGGGTAAACCACAATAGACAGGTATGACTGCAGAAATCACCTCAATTCCAACATGTGTTATATAAACTAATGTGAAATACAAGGAAGAAACCTACCTCGATCCAATCGTTTGATGTCGTTCCACTGTTGAGCACTTTGACCCAAAGCCTTACACCTGGAAGAAGTTCTCAACAAACAAGAAATGCAAGTATACAGTAACAATATATAAAATGAGTTAGCACATCAGATAGCACAATCCATTAATAAACATTACAAACATGCCCATGGATAATAATCATATATTTGCAAGATATTGATTGGATGGGAAAGGAGTATTTCTATTAATAATTGATCAACATAAGTATCAACATTACAGACTTCTGTGTCGGCACGGTTCGAAACCAAGTTCCTTCCAACTGGGTCTCCACCACTTCAATCCTCCACCAAAGGCAAGCTCATAGCAAAGAGATAAAGAGATTCTCTTGACAATAAGGGAAGAGCTTAGGGGCTGAACACTGTGTTCAGACTTGAGGGACAAAGGGATGGAGACTCAATATGAAGTAATTTATCCAGAGTAACTTTTCTCTCAAAGTTGAATGCTTTCTCTCTCTTTTTCCTTAGCTCAAAATTATGCTCTTATAGCCTCCATAATGCAACTAAAGGGCCAAGTCAAAATGTTTCCAGTATATGGAAGGCCAAAGATCAGAGATCTTCTATTGTGACATGTAAGACTGACCTCATTGTGTATTTTCTGGCACAAATCCCGATATACATGAGCTGTAGTGGAGCATCAAGCATATACGCATCTTGCAAAGCAGTTAGGGAGCGTATATGTAGAAAAATACATGTTTTGGCTCTGGATTTATCAAAAAAGAATGATAAGTCTGCATAGGGAAATGGAAAAAGGTCCTTTGTGCAAGATAGCAATGGCGAGGCAAATATTTCTATAACACCCTTAGCTTCGATATTTCATCGAAGAAAACAAATAAGAATACTAGTGGTTGACACCCCCGACCAAGTTTTCGTGCACACCGTAGAAGAATTAATATATTTCACAATCACCAAAATCGAACACCCTCTGAATCTTATCCATGAAACGCTAGCCGGTGACGTCTCTGAGCTAGAAATTTTTTTGGAAGAAGAGGAGTTTAACTCGGAGTCTGAAGATATGGAAGACAACAATGACCATGATGAAGAAAGGGGAAACTATCCCAGGACGAGTACATAATATTCCCCGACACCCAGAGAAGTTGCTTCCTAAATTCGACCCTGAGACTTCAGGATTAACAGAACATCATATCAAGAAATTCATACTAGCGATCAAACTTATGAATGTCCAACATGAATATGTAGTATGCAGACTATTCCCCTATACGTTTGAAAATTCATCTTCCACATGGTATTTTAATCTACCTGTAGGATCTATAACTAGCTGGATGAAGTTTTAGAAATATTTTCTAGACAAATTTGCCGAAGAAACCACTACAGGAGATTTAATGGTTAAATTGTTTGTCGCCACCATGAGTTCAAAATAAAAGGTTAAAGATTTCAATAAAAAAATTCACAACTATATTGAACAAATTCCATCCTGAAGCTAAACCTACTCAGGAGTTGCAAATAGAAGTATATGCTAATGCGATCCCAGCCTCTATTTCCATGTTTGTGAAAAGGGCTGCCAAATGGACTAAGGGTGTAAAGAAGGCCATGTTTCTTTAGTTAAGAAATAATTTCAACCTCCTCCTAGGAGAGGACTCCTTTTGACTAGACCACCAGGGAAACAAGTAGAATAGATTCCTAACAAGGGTAATGGAGACATAAAATACCTACAACGCATGGTCAAGAAATTATCAAACGAGATCATAGACATGAAGAGAAACATAGGGGAAGGAAACCAAGGCCAAAGGCCCTATAAGCCTTTCTTTAAACAAAATCCACCATTCAAATAAATTGAACCTCCCCCAGCTAACTTAAATATCGATCTGGGAAATATAGCATCTGATTCTTTATGTACTTATCACCAAGAGAATCACTCCAAAAGAGACTGCCTTCAATGGGTGCATCCCATGAACTTGATGGCCAATCGGTTTCTAGACGAAGTCTCCCTGACCGAACAACCAACCAGTCCAGTTATGAATGTTTCCGATCAGGAAGATATTGATCCACCGGAAGATACAACCATGATTATATGGGATCCTGACCTAATCATGCCTTCTGACAACTTGTTTGAGTCTCAAGAACCACCTGCAGAAGTCTTGGTTGTGCAAAAGCGAAGTAAAGGTCCACCTTTCTCAAAATATATCACTACCACCCTGGCTTTGAAGGGTAAGACAACTCCCGATCACTCGAAAGAAACTTTTTCTCCTAGCAAAAACCCTATAAGCATCCATACCCGAGAATCACCCAAGCTGGATTACAACGTAGTTGAAGACTTGAAAACATTAAAGGCTAATATATCAGTTATGGACATATGTAGAATTCCTCAGTAGAAGGACTTTCTGCTACAAGCTTTGAGCTCAGTAGAAAACCCTATGACTAGCAATGGTCAGGAATTTTTTTTATCTCCCACAGATCTAGTGATTAAACCAATGGTAAATGCCTGCTCAGAATATAATAAGGGAAAACCTTTTGTCCCACCCTTCATTTTGACATTTGAAGTTTTCAACAGAAACCTCCACAATTGTTTGGTCGATTCAAGAGCATCTTTCAATGTTATGACTTTGTGTATCTGTAGAAATATAGATGTTGTCCCTCTCAAAAGCGACAAACATGTAATACAACTAGACATAACTCAAGTCAGAGAAATTGGAGAACTCAAAGATGTAATGATTAGAATAGCGACACATCCTAAGTTTGTGCAGGTGATTGACATCATTGTGGTAGATATCCCAGAAGCTTATGGACTATTATTGAGCTGAGACTCGTCTGAAAAATTGAACGGATACTTTAGTACAGACTGGGCTCACCTTTGGCTACCACTAAAGGGGCACAAAAATATGATCGAAATTGACAGAGAATGGTATCTGAAACATACTGTCATTGACTTGGAGACCTTGAACGAACCCTCATCAACATATTTCCCTGTGCTAGGCAATTATTCTTGCGATTCCTACTTCAAGAACTTTTCCCCTCTCTTATCCGTTGTCCCTCTTACTCAAAAATATGAAATGATGTTTCAAGAAAAATCATCGATATCGACAGAGGAAACCCTCTTCTGTCAAGAACCTGTTCTTGAAATTACGAGAAAAAATATAAGGGAGCAAGAAGGTAATAAGAAAGAAGAATCCGACAACCTACGTTCACAAATTTGGACCATATACTTTTATGGATCTAAGTCTCAAGAAGGGTCAGTAGTAGGGTGCATCCTCTCTGTTCCTAAAGGTAAACGTCGTTTCCTATCGTGCAAGTTAGAATTTGAGTGCACCAACAACATCGCCAAGTATGAAGAGTTAGTACAAGGATTAAATAAAGCCATCGAATTGAATGTCAAAGAATTGAAGGTTTTCAGAGACTATGAAGTTATCATTAGACAAGTAAGGAATACTATACATTGCAATTCCCCACACCTAAAGAATTATCAACAAGAAGTGCATAGGTTAATGGAGAATTTTGAATATTTCAATATTACAGCCATCCCCAGAGCAAAGAATATCCTCGTTGATTCCCTGGCTACAACCGCTTCAAGGCTGTCACCTCTAGAGGATTATGAAGCCTCCCGTCTCACTGTGGAGTTACTTTACAAACCATCGGTGCCTAAAAACATTTCTAGTTGGAAATTATTTGAAGGGGATGGACAAATCATAAGCTTTATGACTAACCAAGACAATTTTAAAGACCTAGATATTGATGATGAAGTATTCCTGGAACAATCAAGGGAAACTGATCCTTAGACAAATCAACCGATCAAACAATCAAATTATCACACGATACCGAAAGGCATATCCAACTTAGAAAACCTCTTTGATCTGAAGGAGCGATTTAAAGGATCAAAAAATGCAAAGACCAGTAGTTCCTATCTCATGCATGAGACTATAAACCTAAGAACCTCTAAAAACCCCAAGAATGTGAACCTCGGCAAGATGATATCCAAAGAGGAGAAGAAGGCCTATCTTAGACTCTTCAGACAATATCAATATGTCTTTGCATGGTCCTACCAAGACCTAAAAACATATGACACTTGTATCATACAAAACACTATCCCGTTAAAACCTAAAGTGAAACCCTTTCAATAGAAGCTTTGAAAGTATCAGCGTTCCCTTGAGCCTCTCATGTGTCAAGAGTTGGAAACTTCTAGATGCCAAAATTATATTTTAGGTTAGACATTTTGCATGAGTAGCTAATTTAGTCCCAGGAAGGAAGAAGTCTGGGGAGATTCTCTTATGCACATATTTTAGGAACCTCAGCAGAGCTTTAGAGAAGGAAAACTACCCAATTGCACTGATGGAGAAACTCTTGCAGACCGTATCTGGCTCCGATATTTTCTCTCTACTGGACGATCTCTCAGGTTACAACTAGGTTCTGGTTTCAGAGGAAGACCATTTAAAAACTACCTTCCGAACCAAGTGGGGAACTTTTGATTATAAATGCATTCCCTTTGGGATAATTAATGTAGGAGAGATCTTCCAGAGGGCCATGGATGTATCATTTTGGAGACTGATCAACAAGTGTGTAGTTGTTTACTTGGATTATGTGACTGTGTACTCGAAGAATAGAGAATATCACATCCAACACTTAACCCATATTTTTGAAAGATGTAGGAAATATGGTATATCCTTAAACCCAAAGAAAACTATTTCGACGTCGAGGAAGGTAAGTTACTAGGACACATTATATCCTAGGCAGACATTCGTATAGACCCCGAAAGAGTTAAGGCTATCCCTCAGCTCCCATTACCTCACAATAAGAAGGATATGCAGTCATTTTTGGGGAAAATCAATTTTGTCAGGAAATTCACTCCTGATTTCGCCAAAACCATCAAACCCTTACAAAAGGTGATTTGCCAAGATGTCGAATTTAAGTGGGATGATGAAAAAAATAAATCTTTCAGCGATATTAATACAACTATATCCCAATCCCCCATGTTTTGGAGTCTCGAGTTCAACAAGTATTTTTTCCTTTATACTTTCACCTTCGATCAATTGTTATCCGTAGTTTTAACCCAAAAGGATGATGACAACAATGAGGCTCTGGTGTCATTCATGAGCACTAACCTCCAAGGAGAAATGAATTACCCCACCATAGATAAATAGGCTTATGTTGTTTACACGGAAGTAAAACATTTCATATCTTACATCCTCAAGAATCACACCAAAGTAATTGTGCCTCACCCCACAGTCTGATCTTTATTTACTCAAAGGGAGATGGGGGGAAGAAGAGGAAACTGGATGGCGGTAGTTCAAGAATTTTATCTAGACATAAAACTTTCCAAACTAGTTAAACGACAAGGGTTATGCAAAATGGCAGTTGAGGCTCAAGACCAGGTAAATGAAGACCCCTAATGGGAGAATGAGATGGAATTATGGTGCGATGAAGTTTCATTTCTTTCCCCAAGAAAAGAGTCCTGGTATGAGAAACTCACTTATCTCCTGCATCACGGGACTTTCCTAGAAGACTTAAACCCCAAGGAAAGAAGATCCCTTGGGTTAAAGTCCGCACAATATCGCCTATTAAATTTGGTACTCTTCTGGGTTAATTATGATGGAGTACTCTTGAGATGCCTTGAATGTAGAGATGCAGATAAAATCCTAAAGGAGCTCCATGATGATCCTACAGGTAGGCATTTCACAGGAGACACTATCACTCATAAGATATTGAGAGATGGTTATTATTGGCCCACTTTTTTCAAAGACACTCACACATACGTTAGAAACTGTAAAGTTTTTCAAATGAGTTCCGAGAGAGAAAAGAGAGAAGCAGTCCCACTCCAACCTATGATTGTCTCTAGACCTTTCGGGCAATGGGGGTTAGATATTATAGGAGAAATTACACCAAGATATTCAAAAAAACACTAATATATTCTTACTACCACTGACTAATTCATGAAATGGGCAGAGGCCATCTCCCCGAATCATGTAAATGAGAAGATGGTGATCCAATTTATAGAGAAACAACTAATCACAAGGTTTGGTGTCCCTTCTGTCTTGGTTTTTGATAATGCAACTTATTTCTCTTCCACCTAATTGACAGAGTTTTCTTTGGACAAAGGAATAATAATTAGGTACTATGCAAATTATTATCCACATGGAAACGTGGTGGCAGAATCGACTAACAAGAACCTAGTGAGAATATTAAAGAAGATGGTTGCAGAAAACCAAAGAAATTGGCATAATCTACTTCATAATGCTTTATGGGCTGATAGGGTCACGCCCAAATAATCTATAGGGAATTCCCCATACTTTCTGGTATATGGACATGAAGCTATTCTCCCGAATGAACTTTACCTCCCATCTCTTCAACCGGCCCAAGATTCTGGAGAACAGCCTTCATCGGTCACGCAACAACGAATTGACACTCTCCTCATGCTAGAAGAAGAAAAGGAAAAGGCTAAGTCAAAATTAATATCCCACCAACAGATATTGAAAATATGGTTTGATAAGCACAAGGCTAAAGAGAAGAGTTTCGAAGTAGGAGACTTAGTCCTAAAATGGGACAGAGAAAACGAGCCAAAAGGCAAACATTCTAAGTTTCAAAATCTATGGCTTGGACCTTTCCATGTGGCTAAGAAGATTGGGGCAGGAAATTATCATTTTCATAATCTGAGGGGGGAACCTGATGCCCTCCCAGTAAATGGCCAAGCCCTAAAACAATATTTCCAATAATAATAAAAATAAAAAATAAAAAAATTGTGTTTTGTATGAGTTTTTTAATGATTGCAAAGTGTATTTTTGTCGTTTTCTTTTTCTTTCTAGATTTCTTCCCTTTTGAAAGTTTTTTTTAGAAATACAATGGTTGACCTTAAATCATGCGACATAGCAAATTCTGTTCCTAAGTCATCGCTCACTAACAACACAAGAAGCGTTGAGGAACTTGCGGTTTCTTTGAGGAGTCCTCTATCTAACTTGTGCAAATGAACAACTTTAGAGAAATGTCAGAAGTGTCTTCTCAGTGGTTTGGTAAGACCTTAAGGGAAAGAAGGAAATATGGAAATAAATACATGAACCCAGAAGACAAAGCTAGTAAGGGATCCACCTTAACCATCTCACTTTGCAAAATAAACAGACATCATCCTCTCTCGCTTGCTCAGGGAATTATGCCAAAATAAAATTGACATTATCAAAAGAGTGAATAGTAGGAGAGGGTATGCAGATATCTTCATCGAGGCTATGGACGCTCGCTAGCAATAGAGCAAGGTCTGTGATGTCGGGGTGACTCTGTTGGGGCTATGGACACTCCCTGGCAGTGGAGAAACACCGAAGCAAGTGGATAAATGTAACTAAAGGCTCCATGCGAGTGAATGCTTTTCTAGACTTTTGTAAAAAAGGGCATGCATCAAGGCTATAGGAAAAGAAGGAGGAATAAAGGTTAAAAATCCCACAGGTAGAACTGAAAGCATTAACCGGAGCATTTCAAATGAAAAGGTAAAAGAGGCTATGATTCAAAACCATCTAATTTATCCACCAGCTTTTGCATCAGCCAAGATCTAAAGGAGCAATAGAGATTCTGCTTTCTCCTAGTAAGTTGCCATTTTTTGAGCACTCTATACAACCTAAAAATCCTAAGTCAAATTTTACTTTTTGGGTACCACTTCATTTTTCTCACTATCTAATTCGACCTTAGTATGAAGAATGTTGCCTTTCCTTATCATTTTGTTTTCCATTTAATTCTTTCAAAGTTTGCTCGAGCATGCAAAAACCATTAATTTAAAAGACTAACATCTAAATTAGAGATTTGACAGTCAAAACTTTCCCCGACGTGCTTAAGGAATTCGACATCGGGAAGGATTAAGTGTGAAAGAAATGACTCGAGAGAACCAAGGTCGCCGAGTGCCGATCTTCGTCGGCGTCGAAAAATGAAATATTCTCTTTCGCGACAAGCATCACACAAGGATATCACCGATGACCGACCCCTTTGGCGTCAGTAAAGGGTTAAAAGAGTAAATGCTTACAAAGAATGAAATAATATCACTGATTGCTGACTCCCGAAATGTTTTTGGTATTGATATTTTTCAAGGAAGATAAAGACAAGGGAACTACGTAATGGAACTATCTCTGAAGGCCGATCCCCGACAACTTTCAGCATCAATGTGTTTTTAGAAGGATGGCCTGTAGAGAATGTGATAAGTCAATCCTCGATCGTCGACCCCTGATACCTTTTGACCTTGAAAGTCCCAGGTTTATTTTAAGCACACACCTCCTATCATAAAAGGCCGACTCAGATTGAGATGCACGATCAAACCACCTATCCTCGTCTTTCATTTGTTGTTGCTCGAGTGATAAAACGTACGATCTAGTTTTCCCTTGAGTCGTTACTAACTTCCAAGACCTATGTCGCACCTCGAACCTGTTTTTCCACATCAACACCATACAAAGAAATCAGTCGGCATCAGAGGTTATTCTCGGGAGAATATCAATGGGAACATACACAAAGATACCACCGATTCTCGATTTTCCCACTAAGAAAGTGATGCGATGGGACATTTTAGCTCTAGGATATGATGGATCCAAAGCATTTAAAGAACTAATTAATTCCAAAATCCTGCATTATCTTCTAATCTATGCACAAATTAAAAGGAACGTTTGAACCTATCGATACCATGCATCATCCTCCGCGCCCCCGCTATCAACCCACTTAGAATTTATTTGCAGAGATTTGGCGGTAGGTCATTTTGAATTTCACTCATCACTTGAATTAATTGATTGATATGACTAGTAGTATATCTCCCATTAAATCCTCTTGATTCATTGTAAACAAGGTTATTCTGTGCACAAAGAAGTTCAAAATATCCATAGGAGCAGGATGAGCAATCCAGATAAATATTCCAAGGTCCAGTGAATATTAAACAATAGTCTTAGCACACATTATAGGTATGTACCGGTATATGGGTGTTTTTGGCTTCATTTCTTATGTTTTATCTAATGTTACTCTGTACACATGACTAAAGGATTGTTTTTGGTTGTAGGAACAATTCCTCTGAAGAAACCTACCACCAGGAAATATCCAAGAGCGCCAAAGCTACAGGAACCAAGTGGAAGTGCAGAATTACTACAAGCTAAACACTGATTTTGTTGTAATCGTCTATGAGAAACACGACACCAGCAAGGTGATGGAATTGTGGTGGAGAGAGGATAAAAAGTTCACCAATCAGACCTTCGGCTGGTATCTGATGACCAACCTAAGGGAGCCTTACATCTATCTAATGGCCCTCCTCTATCAATTACATGGGGAGAAAGACTACTCCTGGTTTTCATAGGCTTGGATGCCTCTAGCTTATACAATAGCCATTTTTGGAATAGGTTTTAACTGGGGTGTCATCATCTCCAAACAGCTGAGCACTTGCATACGACAGGCTCAAACGCATAAAGAGGGAGAAACCCCTTCTTTCTACATTGAATCTTATCTATTGGACGTCATTTGTGCCAAAAATGCCTTTGTTGGAATGAACTTAAGCTGGCACACCTCAGAACTCCCAGTCCATGTATATTTTGGTATTTTGTTAGAGAACGGGTACAAGAAATCATACACTCTCATTTGCGATCAATTTATCGCATGTATTCATTCTTTATTGTTCAGGAAAGAGTGCCCAAGACTGTCAGATGTGGCCAAAAGGATTATATCAAAAGTTGGCCATTGGTACCTAGATGAGCGCAATACCTACATCAGGGTTTTTAGCACCACCAGAGCACCACATCTGTTACCTATGTATTTCCTTGATCGATTAGTAGTCGGGGAAATATGTTACCAAACCATCCTGCAAGTTTATAATGCTACTTTGGTAAAATATAAGAAGTGGGCCTTCATACCTTATGGGTTTCATGTTGGTTTCTACATGGTAAAAGACACTGCTCAGGCAAAGAAATAATGGTTAAATTAATTGGAGTTCTGATTCCAGACTCGCTGCTTTCACAAGAATGACCCAAAAGGTTTAGTTCTGAAGCATGCATCCCAAGTATCTTTCTACTGGCCATACACCCATGACAGGTTTGAAGATGAGATCTTCACCAAAAATGATCAATACTGGGATGAGGTGATGGCGAGGATGGTTGGCCCTAAGGCAACTAGGTTCAAGGCCATGATTTTAGATGAACAAGAAATGGTCTTGGAACAATCGTCTCAAGAGGTCCTAAGAGCCAGAGAAGAAAGGATGGCATCTGAAATAGTCGAAGCGGTGGAAGCTCCTCAGAAAGCCACAAAAATAACAGAGATCTCCCAGGTAACCCTGATGAAGTATAGGAATTTATCCGAGGCTTAGGATGTGCGGGAGAGAGGGAAACTCATGTATCAACATGCCTAGTAGATGATGAATCAGATGCAATATAACCCGGACCTCATCAGGCTGCTAAGGCTTTCGACCGATAGCCCAGAAGAAAGCTCGGCAGGGCCAAGCGACCCTGATTTCATAAACCCAGACAATATCAATGGGTCAGATAATCCTGAATCCACATCGCCACTGTTTGGATCGCTGATGAGTGTGACGACTCAACCAAAGATGGACTAGGTATCAATGGAAACAAGAGTGCCTAATCCTTTGAGCGAGTTTGTAAATACATATAGTGATGATGAGAGCCCAGAAGCATCTCTCGAGACCCTTGTGCATGTCCAAGAAGAAAAGGGACCTGAGAAGACTTCTTCTCCTGTTCGCAGGGTCCAAACCTAGGAGGTCCCACAGAAAGAAAAAGAAGTCGAAATTAGCCTTGACATGAAGAGATCTGATGTACCAAAGATCCAAGTAGGCAGTCCTAAGGACAAGCCAGAACCATATGAGCCTAAGGAGGGATCCCCACAAAATGAAATCGACGACTCAATGACCGATGGACAAGTAAGTATTGAGTCTTTTCTTGAAGCCTCTATTCAACTTGATACTCAGATCCCCGACAACCCAGAGACAGAGTCTGGGCCCTCGAAGCACAACAAAGAATTTCGAGGACCTAATCTTGAACAAGTATACACCACCGAAAATTTGGGAAACACACTCACATGGGGTGATTAGCAGATTCCCGAGCCTCTGGACGAGATATCCGATATTTATGCGATATCATACGATCGAAAGAGGAAGGCCATAGTCCAAGTAACCACAAAAAAAAGAAGGATCACGTTGGATCGCTCCATATTCATCACTACAAAGGATAATTTGATAAACAAAGAAAATGCCAGAACATCTGAGCTCATCGGCATGGGGATGGTGATCTCAGATGCCACCTTGGATAGAGCCAAACAAGATGAAAAGGATCTAGATGCCACCCAAAAGGAACTAGAACATTTGCAGCATCTGGATGAATACTATAAGGGTACCATTCAGACCGCAGTATACCTAAGAAGCAAGTTCGAAGAAGCTTACAACAGGTTCAAAAAAGATCGACACCTTTTTACTGCGAAGATAGTTGAGCTCTAGGAAGACACTCTCATGGCACTTGCAACGTGCAAGGATATGCAACAATGGTATGAAAGGGCACACCAAGCCATAGAAAGAATCAAATGCATTGATGTAGTCCAACATGGCAGAGATAAAGAAGGAAACAACATCCATATGTTTAGAAAAAGCAGTCTTGATTACATGAAGCAATCAACCGAGTATTGGGATAAGATGTCTCAGGAACCACACCAGGAAATTCAAGAACAGTGGGCCAAATATGAGAAACATTGGGGAAAAATAAAAAAGGAGATAAAGGATATTGGACTCCGTGAGTTCAACACCCCCAATGACTTCATCGACTTGTGTGACATAATCGAATCACATACCAAGAAAGATTCATTATGGGATGAAGAGCTAACGACGGTGACCGACACAACACCAGGACAAGTGCAACAATTTATGGAACATCTGATTAGAGTTCAGACTGTGCTACAATAGTTAAAAACCAGTCTGGTGAAGTACCGAGTGCATGCGGTGGAGATCAGAGGAGTTTACGCGGCTTTGATGGAACAACACAGATTTTCATGGGCCCAAACTTGCAAGGAGTTGTTTATCAGTGGGTCGAAGTATGAGAAAAGTCACCCTTTCAAGTGATATCTTGAGTTGACTATTAAAGAAACTGTTAGAATAATACGCCATGTGGCAATTTTTTTTTTTTTTAAACTACACTTAGCTGTTATTTTATGTTGAATTATATGTTATAAATAAGAACGTTGACTAATTAGTTAAGGGTCGATGGTTGCTACAAGAAACTCTCTTTTCTGGTTAAGAATTTTTTTGAAGCGATCCTTAATTGAGAAGTCCTTCTGGACCGGAGACAAGTTATATTTTCATCAAATGCATGTGTGATTGGGCGTGGATAAGAATTATTTCCTTTCTCATTTCATGAAGAGATGTTGTGACAAGTAAGAGCTATTGAATCTATTGTTAAGTTATCTAATGCAATATTTTACAGTTCTTTAATTTATGATGAATATGAATCTTTGTGTTATTATGTGATGGATAATAAGAGTATGTGAATTATTTTACTTTCCATTATCTTATCTCATATGTGTTTTCTTTCTAATAATTAGTTTCTTATACAGTAATTGGATTCTCACATGGTTAATTTATTAGTACTAGGCCTGTGCTATAGAATTATCATCTGCATGCTTGAGTAGCGGGTTATCCCAAGCTTAGCCTCTTCCCAGTATTTTAAAATTAATCATGTTTGTTGCCAATTTGGTTTATACCGGCTTACATCTCATCTTGGTCCCACCCAAGATAAAACTACAAAAAATAGATAGTCCAAACTGAAGGGAGAGCCTTCACAAGAAAACATAAAGCTCATCAATAAATTGGTCGAATCGCAATATCTGGAGAACCATTCCACCATTAAACATTGTAGACTCTAATTGGGCCTCGGTGGTGGTTTGGTTCCTTCTATTGAAATAAGGGATTTAGGACCCATCAACAGAATTGGCGCTAGAAGGAGGGCCTGAGAATGAATGGTTGAACACATATTTCACATAGTATTTCAAACAGCCTATAGATTCATAACAACCCACATGCATGGATAGTCATTCCCAAGACAACCCACACACACTGAGTACTCCTGAAATGAGTAACTCACCCCATCTTGAGGAAGAACAATTGTTCCCTGGCATACCTTATGCTCTTCCTCATGAGGAATTAAATTAATTTAGAATAATCACGAAAGATTATTCCCAACAGATCGATGCGTTACCCTTAGCTCTGATACTTCCTCAAAGAAAACAAATAAGTAGACCAGTGGTCGACACCCCCGACCAAGTTTTCATGCACCCCGAAGAAGACTTAATATATTTCAGAATCATCGAAATCAAACACCCTCTGAATCTTATCCCTGAAATGCCAACCGACGACGTCTCTGAGCTAGACGATTTTTCGGAAGAAGAGGTGTTTAACTTGGAGTCTGAAGATATGGAAGGCAACAACAAACATGAAGAAGAAAGGGGAAACCCACCTCAGAACAACCAACCTTGGTTGGCCAGATATGCTTTGGCCATCCTAGGATGAGTACATAATCTTCCCCAACACCCGGAGAAGTTTCTTCCTAAATTTGACCCTGAGACTTCAAGATTGCCTGAAGATCATATCAAGAAATTCATACCAACGATCAAACTTATGAACGTCCAACATGAAGACGCAATATGCATACTATTCCCCTATATGTTTGAAAATTCAGCTTCCACGTGGTATTTTAATCTACCTGTAGGATCTATAACTAGCTGGATGAAGTTTCAGAAATATTTTATAGACAAATTTGCCGAAGAAACCACTACAAGAGCTTTGATGGATGAATTGTTCACCGCCAACATGAGTTTGAAAGAAAAGGTTAAAGATTTCAATAAAAGATTCACAACTATCTTGAACAAATTCCAGACTGAAGCTAAACCTACTCAGGAGTTGCAAATCAAAGTATATGCTAATGCGCTCCCAACCTCTATTTCCATGTTTGTGAAAAGGGCTACCAAACGGACCATAGCTGAGAATTTTGAAGAAGCCAAAACAATAGAATTCTAGATGAAAGGGTGTAAAGAAGGACAGGTTTATTTAGTTAAGAAAGAAGTTCAACCTCCTCTCGGGAGAGGACTCCTTTTGACTAGACAACCGGGGAAAGAAGCAGAATAGACTCCTGACAAGGGTAATGGAGACCTAGAAGACGTACAATGCATGGTCAAGAAATTATCAAACGAGATCATAGACATGAAGAGAAACGTAGGGGAAGGAAACCAAGGCCAAAGGCCCTATAAGCCTTTCTTTAAACTAAATCCACCATTCAAAGAAATTGAACCTCCCCCAACTAACTTAAATATCAATCTGGGAAATATAGCACCTGATTCTTTATGTACTTATCACCAAGAGAATGACTCCAAAAGAGACTTCCCTCAATGGGTGCATGCCATGAATTTGATGGCCAATCGGTTTCTAGACGAACTCTCCCTTACCGAACAACCAACCAGTCCAGTTATGAATGTTGTCGACCAGGAAGAGATTGATCCACTGGAAGATACAACCATGTTGATATGGGATCCCAACCGAATCATCCCTTCCGACGACCTATTTGAGTCTCAAGAACAACCCGCAGAAGTCTCAATTGTGAAAACGTGAAGTAAAGGTCCATCTGTCTCAAAAGATATCGCTACCACCCAGGCTTCGATGGGTAAGACAACTCCTGATCACCTGAAAGAAACTTTTTATCCCAGTAAAAACCCTATAAGCATCCATACCTGAGAATCACCTAAGATTGATTACAACATAGTTGAAGATTTGAAAAAATTAAAGGCTAATATATCAGTTATGCACATATGCAGGATTCCTCAGCAGAAGGACTTTCTGCTACATGCTTTGAACTTAGTAGAAAATACTATGACTAGCAATGGTCAAGAAATAAATCTATCTCCCACAGATCTGGTGATTAAACCAAAGGTAAATGCCTTCTTTGAAGAGAACAAGGCAAAACCTTTTGTCCCACCCTTCTTTTTGACGTTTGAAGTTTTCAACAGAAACCTCCACAACTATTTGGTCGATTTAGGAGAATCTTCCAATGTTATGCCTTAGTCTATCTACAGAAAGCTAAATGTTGTCCCTCTCAAAAGTGACAAACATGTAATAAAACTAGACAAAACTCAAGTCAGATTCATGGGAGAACTCAAAGATGTAATGATTAGAATAGCGACGCATCCTAAATTTTTTTAGGTGACTGACATCATTTTCATAGATATCCCAGAAGCTTATGGACCATTATTGAGTTGAGACTGGTCAGAAAAATTGAACGAATACTTTAGTACAGACTGGGCTCACCTTTGGCTACCACTAAAGGGGCACAAAAATATGATCATAATTGATAGAGAAAGGTATCTTAAACATACTATCGCTGACCTAGATACCTTGAACGAACCCTCATCAACATATTTCCCTATGCTAGGAAATTATTCCTGTGACTCCTACTTCGAGAAATTTTACTCTCTCTTATCCAATGTCCCTCTTACTCAAAACTCTGAAATGATGTTTCAAGAGAAATCGTCGATACCGACAGAGGAAACCCTCTTCTATCAAGAACCTGTGCTTGAAATCACAAGAAAAAAGATAAGGGAGCGAGAAGGTAATAAGAAAGAAGAATCCGACAACCTATGTTCAAAAATTTGGACCATATACTTTGATGGATGTAGTTCCCAAGAAGGGTCAGGAGCAAGGTGCATCCTCATTGATCCTAAAGGTAAATTTCATTTCCTATCTTGTAGGTTAGAATTTGAGTGCACCAACAACACCGTCGAGTATGAAGCGTTAGTACAAGTGTTAAAGAAATCCATCGATTTAAATGTCAAAGAATTGAAGGTTTTCATATACTCTGAAGTTATCGTTAGACAAGTAAGGAATACTATACATTGCAATTCCCCACACCTAAATAATTATCAACAAGAAGTGCATAGGTTAATGGAGCATTTTGAAGCTTTCAATATTATAGCCATCCCTAGAGAAAAGAATATCCTCGTTGATTCCTTGGCTACAACCGCTTCAAGGCTGTCACCTCTAGAGGATTATGAAGCCTCCCGGTTCATTGTGGAGTTACCTTACAAACCATTGGTGCCTAACAACATTTCTAGTTGGAAAGTCTTTGAAGGGGACGAAAAAATCATAAGCTTTATGACTAACCAAGATAATTTTAAGGACCTAGTTATTGATGATGAAGTATTCCAAGAACTGGTAGTTCTTGTCCCATGCATGAGACTATAAACCTTAGAACCCCAAAAAACCCCACAAATGTGAACCTCAACAAGACGATATCCAGAAAGGAGAAGAAGGCCTATCTTATAGTCTTCAAACAATATCAATATGGATTTGCGTGGTCCTACCAAGACCTAAAAAATTATGATACTTGTATCATAAAACACTCTATCCCATTAAAACCCGAAGTGAAACCCTTTCAAAAGAAGCTCTGAAAGTATCACCCTTCCCTCGAGCCTCTCATGTGTCATGATTTAAGGAAACTTCTAGATGCCAAAAGTATATTTCAGGTCAGACATTCCACATGGGTATCTTATTTAGTCCTAGTAAGGAAGAAGGCTAGGGAGATTCACTTATGTGTAGATTTTAGGAACCTCAACAGAGCTTCAGAGAAGGACAACTACCTAGTCCCACCGATGGAGAAACTCTTGCAGACTGTATCTAGCTCTGATATTTTCTCTCTATTGGATGTTTTCTCGGGTTACAACCAAGTTCTGGTTTCAGAGGAAGACCGTTTAAAAAATACCTTCCGAACCAAGTGGGGAAATTTTTCTTATAAATGCATGCCCTTTGGGATAATTAATGCAGGAGTGACCTTATAGAGGGCCATGGACATAGAATTTTGGGGACTGATCAACAAGTGTGTATTATTTTACTTGGATGATGTGACCATGTACTCGAAGAATAAAGAATATCACATCCAACACTTAACCCATATTTTTGAAAAGTGTAGGAAATACGGTATATCGTTAAACCCCAAGAAACCTATTTTCGACTTCAAGTAAGGTAAGTTAATAGGCCACATTATATCCTAGACAAGAATTCATATAGACCTCGAAAGAGTTAAGGCTATTTCTCAACTCCCATTACCTCACAACAAGAAGGCTATGCAGTCATTTTTTGGGAAAATAAATTTCATCAGGAAAATCACTCCCAATTTCACCGAAATAATTAAACCCTTACAAAAGATGATCCAAAAAGATGTCAAATTTAAGTGGGATGATGAATGAACGAAATATTTCAGTGATATTAAGATCACTATATCCCAATCCCTCGTGTTGTGGAGTCTCAAGTTCAACAAGGATTTTTTCCTTTATACTTTCGCCTTCAATCAATCGTTAGCTGCAGCTTTAACCCAGAAGGATGATGATGAGAATGAGGCTCTGGTGTCACTCATGAGCACTAATCTCCAAGGATTTGAACTGAATTACCCCACCATATATAAACATGATTATGTTGTTTATAAGTGAGTAAAACATTTCAGATATTACATCCTCAAAAATCACACCAAAGTAATCATGCCTCACCCCATAGTCCGATATTTATTTACTCAATAGGAGATGGGGGAAAGAAGAGGAAACTGGATGGCAGTAGTTCAAGAATTTGATCTGGACATAAAACCTGCCAAACTACTTAAAGGACAAGGGTTATGTAAATTGGGAGCCAAGGCTCAAGACCAGGTAAATGAAGACCCTGAATGGAAGAATGAGATTTCATTATGGTGCGGTGAATTTTCATATCTTTCCCCAGGAAAAGAGTCCTGGTATGAGAAACTCACTTATCACCTACATCACAAGAATTTCTCAGAAGACTTAAACCCCAAGGAAACAAGATCCCTCAGGTTAAATTCCACACAATATCGCCTCATAAATTTGGTACTCTTCCGGGTTAATTATGATGGAGTACTCTTGAGATGCCTTGAACGTGGAGATGCGGATAAAGTCTTGAAGGAGCTCCATGATGGTCTTGTAGGTGGGAATTTCACAGGAGACAATACCTCTCATAACATATTGAGAGTTGGTTATTATTGACCCACTTTGTTCAAAGACACTCACACATATGCTAGAAACTGTAAACTTTGTCAAATGAGTGTTGGGAAAGAAAAGAGAGCCCCACTCCAACCTGTGATTGTCTTTAGAATTTTTGAGCAATGGGGGTTAGATATCATAGGAGAAATTACACCAAGCTCTTCAAAAAAACACAACTATATTCTTACTGCCAATTATTACTTCACGAAATGGGTAGAGGCCATCCCTCTCAATCATGTAAACGAGAAGGTGGTGATCCTATTTATAGAGCAACAACTAATCACAAGGTTTGGTGTCCCTTATGTCCTAGTTTTTGATAATGCAACTTATTTCTCTTCCACTGATTGACAAAGTTTTCTTTGGACAAAGGAATCATAATTAGGTACTCTGCAAATTATTATCCACAGGGAAATGGGGTGGCAGAATCAACTAATAAGAACCTAGTGAGAATATTAAAGAAGACGGTTGCAAATAACCAGAGAAATTGGCATAATCTACTTCATAATGATTTATGGGCCGATAGGGTCATGCCCAAAGAATCTATATGGAATTAGTTGTACTTTTTGGTATACAAACAGGAAGCTATTCTCCCTAACGGACTTTACCTCTCATCTCTTCAACTGGCCCAAGATTCCAGAGAACAACCTTCATTGGTCAAGCAACAAAGAATTGACACTCTGCTCATGCTAGAAGAAGAAAGGGAAATGGATAAGTCAAAATTCATAGCCCACCAATAGATAGTGAAAATATGGTTTTATAAGCACAAGGCTAAAGAGAAGAGTTTCAAAGTAGGAGACTTAGTCGTAAAATGGGACAGAGAAAACGAGCCAAAAGGGAAACATTATAAGTTTTAGAATATGTGGCTTGGACCTTTCCAGGTGGCTGAGAAGATTGGGGCAGGAACTTATTGATTTCATAATCTAAGGGGGGAACCTAACACCCTCCCAGTAAATGGCCAAGTCCTAACACAATAGTTCCCATAATAATAATAATAATAATAATAATAAATGTTTTATGTTTTGTATGAGTGTTTTTTATGATTGCAAAGTGTATTTTTGTCATTTTCTTTTGCTTTCTGGATTTCTGAGATTTTGAAAGTTGTGTTTAGCAAGATAATGGTTGACCTTAAATCATGCAACATAGCGAACTCTATTCCTAACTCATCACTCACTAACAACACAAGAAGATTTGAGGAACTTGTGGTTGCTTTGAGGAGTCCTCTATCTAACCTGCGCAAATGAACAACTTTGGAGAAATGTCATAAGTGTATTCTTAGTGGTTTGGTAAGACCTTAAGGGAAAGAAGGAAATATAGAAAGGACTACATGAACCCAGAAGACAAATCTAGTAAGGGATCCACCTTAACCATATCACTTTGAAAAATAAATAGACATCATCCTCTCCTGTTTTCTCAGGGCATTATGCCGAAGTAAAATTGACATTATCAAAAGAGTGAAAACTAGGAGAGGGTATGCAGATATCTCTGATGGGGCTATGGACACTCTCTGACAACGAAGCAAGGTCTGTGATGTTTGGGTGACTCCGTCGTGGATATGGAAGCTCGCTGGCAGTGGTGAAACACCGAAGCAAGTGGATAAAGGTAACTAAAGGCTTCATGCCAGTGAATTATTCACTATACTTTTGTAAAAAAGGGCATGAGTCAGGGTTACAGGAAACGAAGGAGGAATAAAGGTTAAAAAACCCACAGGTATACCCGGAAGAATTAACCAGAGAATTTCAAATGCAAAGGAAAAAGAGACTCTAATTCAAAACCATCTAAGTTCTCCACCAACTTTTGCATCAGCCAAGCTCTGAAGAAGCAAGAGAGGTTCTGCTTTCGCCCGGTAAGTCGCCATTTGTTGAGCACTCAACACACCCTAAAAAACCTATGTCAAATTTTACTTTTTGGGTACCACTTGATTTGTCATACTGTCTAATTCGACCTTAGTATGAAGAATGTTTCCTATGATTATCATTTTGTTTTCCATTTAAGTATTTCAAAGTTTTCTCGAGCATGCGAAAACCAATAATTTAAAAGACTAACATCTAAATTAGAGAATTGATAGTCAAAACTTTCCCCGATGCACTTAAGGAATTCAACATCGGGAAGGATTAAGCATGAAATAAATCACTCAAGAGAACCAAGGTCATCAAGTTTCAATCTTTGTTGACATCGGCAAATGAAATATTCTCTTTCACGACAAGCATCACGCAATGATATCGCTGATGACTAACCCCTTTGGCGTCGGAAAAGGGTTAAAAGAGTAAACACTTATGAAGAATAAAATAATATCACCGATTTTCGTCTCCTGAAACATTGTCAGTATAGAGATTTTTCAAGGACGATAAACACAAGGGAACTACACAATGGAACTATCTCTGAAGGCTGATCCTCGACAACTTTCGGAATCGACATGTTTTTAGAAGGATGGCTTGCAGAGAACGTGATAAGTCAATTCTCGATCGCCGACCCCTGATACCTTTCGGCCTTGATAGTCCCATGTTTATTTTAAACACACGCCTCCTGTCAAAAAATGTCAACTCAGAAAGATATGCATGATCAAATAGCCTGTCCTCATCTGCCATCTGTAGTTGCCCGAGTGATTAAATGTATGATCTAGTTTTCCCCTAAGTTGTTACTAACTTGGAAGACCTACGCCACACTCCGAACCTGTTTTTCCACATCAGCACCATACAACGAAATTATTCAGCATCAGAGGTTTTTCTCAGAAGAATATCAATGGGAACATACACAAATATACCACCGATTTCTGATCATCCCACTAAGAAAGTGACTCGATAGGACGTTTTAGCTCTAGGATACGATGGATCCAAAGCATTTAAAGAACCAATTAATTCAAAAATCACGCATTAGTTTCTAATCCGTGTGTAAATCAAAAGGACTATTTGAACCTATCGATACCACACATTGATGCAGGAGCATCGTCAACATCAAGCGAGTGTGGGGCAAGCACAACACATTTTGAGCACATGATGAATTGTTTAAAACTTTTGAAGATTGGATGCGCCAAACTTAAATGTGATAGTTAAGGAGAGGCGTACTTATATATTGTAAAGGACCTTGAGTGATCCTCTCTCATCCATAGTAGATAGAAAGCATTTATGTTAGTAGGTAGATTTGAATTCTCTGATAAGATAGTTTTAGGAGTGGAGGAAAAACGGATATAGACACCCTCATTGTGTAATTGTAACATAGAAGGAGAAAGCATCAGAAGAGAGCATAGGAGAGAAGCAGAGAGTTGTGTAGCAGACCCCATGTACAGAAGTTCTGAATTAATACAAAGAAGTTGTGATTCAGACTCATGGTGTCCATATATTCTCTGTGTATGCATCTTTAAATGTTATGCTCATGAATGTTTTACTCTTTCTATCATGCAATTGCTTTTATGCTATGTATAAATGATTTCTTGTTGAATGTTTGAAATCTGAGACGGAAGGGAAGTGAAATGAGTTTCAATTGTTTCTTTGTCTAAGCAAGAGTTCCTGTAAGGAATGCAGTTGAATTGTCCGCAAGGAGTGCGTTGACAAAGGGTTCAGAGTTTCGTCTCTGAAATCTCAGGAGAGATAGCATTTGTTCTCATATTCACACAAGAGGTGCAGTCAGGCACAAAATTCGTGCAAGGTGTGCATAGACCAAGCTTAAATCCAGGGGTTGAAACTTGAGAAGCTATTGAGAGATCGTTGCTGTAGAACGTGCGCAAGGTCGAAGAGCATTCAACACTTAAAGTGTTTGGAGGTTGCTACAAGGAGTGCGTGCAGGGGTCTTCTTTAAGGTTCAAAGTCGTAAGAAAGCTCAGGAAGGATAAAGCCTTTGGAACTATTGAAGGCAGTACAAGAAATGGGTGCATTTGAGTGATTAAAAGGCATCGAAGTTTTGTGTCACAGGTGGATAAGTTCGGGAAAGAATCCTTGGTTCACTTCACAGAAATCATTAGGGGGAAGAAATAGACGGTCAGAATTCTCTGTGGAGAATTAGCGAAATCCTGTCAGCCGTCCGATCTGACAAAGAAGTGGGGAGGTTATAGTTGTGTCCAGAGTTTCAAGCTTAGGAGATCGTGAGCCGTTGGATCCTCACCTAGTTACCCATCAGTCGTTTGATCTGACAGGATTTGCATGGGTTTTAACCCTTCTCAAGTCGAGCGAAAGTCCCAAAAGGTGTCGGGATATCGAGGCGTCAGGGTTCGAGATATCGGAAATCCCGTGGACAAGAGATCGGGTAAATCCATAGTGAAAACCCTGATACAAATCAGAACCATCCATCTGTTGGGACAGTTAGCAAGAATCGAGAACCATAGGCATATCGGAGGTTTAGAGACCAAGAGTCCGAGACCCTTTGAGTCGCGAAACAGTGAAAGAATTTCAGTCGTTGATCTAAGGAAGGATGCGTGTCGCGTGATCATCCAATTCAGAGATCTAGACACTGAGACCCACATAAGTGAGTGTTTTTGACTTTGCATTTGGCGAAGTCCAAGGTTTGATCTGAACCGTCCATACATTTGGGACACGTGTCGGAAATATGAAGAAGATAGGGTTCAACGTTTCGCGAATCTTGAAGACAAGAAACACTTGCATTTTGAAATTGCGAAGTCCGAAATCCCAAAAGGAGGAAAGCTCTATTATGGGGCCCAGCTGATGTCATCTCATCATAATGGGGGATTGGGAATCTCCACGGTGAAAACCATGAAGCAGACCTGAGCCATCCATTAGTTGGGATGCGTGGCAAAAATCGATACCTTCGGGAAAAATCCTGAAAGGGGAGAATCATATCAAGAAATCGGAATTCAAGAGATCAGGGAAATCAAAGACAAATGCATTTTGACATTTGGAATCGTGAAGTCCCAAGGGAGATCTGAAGCCATTGGTTTAGTAGATGATTAGGGTTGTTGATTGTGTTAAGGTGAAAAGGGGTTCCTAGGTGACGTCATATTGGGATTCGGAGGATCGGGGATTCTGAGGACAAGAGGTCACATACATTTCAACATCAGAAAACCCAAAATCGTGAAAGGTGATAGGACCGTGGTCATATAAAGGGAGGTCGTATGGACCCAAAATTCTATCCCAGGAGACTAGTGGAAGTTGGAGCATATCGGGATATCGGAGATCGGGGAATCGGGAAGGCAAAGGTATGTGACGTCGGGGATCGTGAAACCCCGAAACCTGATTTTCCATTTGTTTGTTGTGAACGGAAAAGAGATCGGGCCTAGAGGCTGTAAGGAGCAGAAAAGACCTGTGGGTCAATTTTAATAGAGATTCCAGTGGGGATCAAAGAGCCACTCCGGCTCGAAGGTGGAATTAGAACGATCCTTAAGACTGGGAGGTCAGCGCAGAGGCCTTTTCCGAGGCAGGGGGAGCGTCTGCATCACACATCATCCTCTACACCCCCGTCGTCAACCCACGTAGAATTTATTTGCAGATATTTAGTGGTAGGTCATTTTGAATTTCACTCATCACTCAAATTAATTGATTGACACGACTGATAGGATCTTTGCCATCAAATCCTCTAGATTCATTGCAAACAAGTTTATTCTGTGCACAAAGAAGTTCAAAACATCCATAGGAGCGAGATGAGCAATCCAGATAAAGCTTCCAAGATCCAGTGAGTATTAAACAATAGTTTTAGCATGTGTTACATGTATGTATTGATCTATGGGTGTTTTTCTCTTCATTTCTTATGTTTTATCCAATGTTACTCTATACACATGCCTAAAGGATCATTTTTGGTTGCAGGAACAATGCTTTTGAAGAAACCTACCACCAAGAAATCTTCAAGAGTGTTAAATCTATAGGAACCAAAGCTGGGAGAAGGTTCTTCCCCAGCGGTCGCAAAACAACTGGACTTTGCTCCAAAGTTGGTGCCCGTCATCAAAATAGCCACCAAGAAAGCTTTCATTCAGCCCCTAGCTTTTGTAGATACAAAGGAGAACATCAGGACCAAAACAATATTCCCGCACTAGGAAGAACTTTTCAAGAAAATCAAGGGGGAGGAATTCCCCGAATATACCTCGCACAGTGATCCTGATACGAGAAGACTTGACGATGAATTCTTACCGAATTTCTGAAAGGCATATCTGCACATGGTGGCGAGCAGGACTCTAGTATTCCCCTGCATAGAACTCCTAAAAAGGCTTATCGATCACTTAGAGTTTTCCTCCCAGTGGAAGTGCAGAATTACTACAAGCTCAGAGAGCTGGAAGAATGAATAAACACTAATTTTGTTGTAAGCTTCTATGAGAAACACAACACCAGCAGGGTGATGGCATCATGGTGGAGAGAGGATAAAATGTTCACCAATCGGAACTTCAACTGGTATCTAATGGCCAATGTAAGGGAGCCTTACATCTATCTAATGGCCCTCCTCTGTTGATTGCATGGGGAGAAAGACTGCTCTAGGTTTTCAGAGGCTTGGATGCCTCTAGCTTGTACAATAGCCATTTCTAGAATAGGTTTTAACTTGGGTGCCATCATCTCTAAAAAACTGAGCACTTGCATACAACAAGCTTAGACACCTAAAGAGGGAGAAACCCCTTCTTTCTACATGGCATATTATCTATTGGATGTCATCTATGCCAAAAATTCCTTTGTTGGAATGAACTTAAGCTGGCACACCTTAGAACTCCTGGTCCATGTATATTTCGGTATCTTGTGGGAGAATAGGTATATGAAATCCTACTCTCTCATTTGCGATCAATTTATCACACATATTCATTCCTTACTATTCAGGAAAGAGTTCCCAAGACTGTCGGATGCAACCAAAAGGATTATATCAAAAGTTTTCCGCTATTACTAGGATGAGCGCGATACCCACATCAGGGTTTTCAACACCAACGGAGTGCCACATCTTTTACCTGTGTATGTCCCCGGTGGACTAGTAGTTAGGGAAATCTGTTACTAGACCATCCTGCAAGGTTATAATACTACTCTAGTAAAAGATAAGAAGCAGGCCTTCATACCTTATGGGTTTCATGTTGGTTTCTACAAGGTAAAGGGCACTGCTTAGGAAAAGAAAGAAGGGTTAAGTCAATTGGAGTTCTGATTCCATACCAGCCACTTTCACAAGAATGACCCAAAATGTTTAGTCCCGAAGCATGCATCCCAAGTATCTTCCTGCTATCCATACACCCGTGACAGGGTTGAAGATGAGATCTTCAACGAAAATGCTCAAGACTGGGATGAGGTGATGGTGAGGATGGCTAACCCTAAGACAACCAAGTTCAAGGCCATGAGTTTGGATGAACAAGAAACAATCCTGGAAAAATTGGATCAAGAGATCCTAAGAGCTAGAGAAGAAAGGATAACATCTGAAATGGTCGAAGTGGTGGAAGCTCCCTAGGAAGCCACCGAAACAACAGAGATATCCCAGGTAACCCCGGTGTAGGATAGGAATTTCCTCAAGGATCAGGATGCGTGAGAGAGAGGGGCACTCATGTATCAACATGCCCAGCAGATGATGAATTGGATGCGGGATAACCTAGACCTCGTCAGGATACCAAGGATTTCGACCAATATCCCAGAAGAAAGCCCGGTTGGGCCAAGCGGCCTTGATTTCAAAAACCTAGACAATATCAATGGGTCAGATGATCCTGAATCCACAACGCCACTGACTGGATCGTCGATGGGTGTGATGACTCAACCAGAGATGGGTCAGGTATTAGTGGAAACAAGTGCACCTACTCCTTTGAGTGAGTTTGTAAATATATATATATTGATGATGAGAGCTCGAAGGAATATCTTGGGACCCTTGTGCGTGTCTAAGAAGAAAAGGAACCTGAGAATAATTCTTCTCCTATTCCCGGGGTCCAAACCCAAGAGGTCCCATAGAAAGAAGAAGAAATCGAAAGTGGCCTCAACACGAAGAGATTCGATGTGCCGAAGACCCGAGCAGGCAGTCCAAAGGACAAGCCAGAACTAGACGAGCCTAAGGAGGCATTTGCACTAAAGTAAATCAGTGAATCAACGGCCAATGAACAAGTAAGTATCGATTCTTTTCCCAATGGCTCTATTTCGCTTGATACTCAGATCCCCGACAAACCATAGACAGAGTCCTGACCCTCAGAGAATAATGAAGAAGTTTGAGGACCTGATATTGAACAAGCATACACCATTGAAAATCTGGGAAACACACTCACATGGGATGATCAGAAAACTCCCAAGCCTATGGATGAGGTAGCTAATATTTATGCGATCTACTAAGATCGAAAGAGGAAGGCCATCATCCAAAGAACCAAAAAGAAAATAAGGATCATGTTGGATCTCTCCAACTTCATCACTACGGAGGAGAATTTGATAAACACATAAAATTCCATACCATCTGAGCTCATCAACATGGGGATGGCGATCTCAGATGCCACCCTGGACAGAGCCAAATAGGATGAAAAGGAGCTAGCCACCGCCCTGAAGGTACTAGAAAATTTCCGTCGCCTAGCTGAATACTATAAGGGAACCACTTGGACTGTGGTATACCTGAGAAGCGAGTTCGAAGAAGCTTACAACAGGTTCAAAAAAGAGCAGCACCTTTTTATTGCGAAGATATTCGAGCTCCAGGAAGACACTCTCATGGCACTCGCAATGTGCAAGGATATGGAGCAATGGTATGAAAGGGAACAACAAGCCATAGAGATAATTGAATACATTGATGCAGTCCAACAAGGTAGAGATAAATAAGAACACAACATCCAGATGTTGAGCAAAAGAAACCTTGATCACATGAAGCGATCAACCAAGTATTGGGCTAAGATGTCTCAGGAACCACACCGAGAAATTCAAGAATAGTGGGTCAAATGCGAGAAACATTGGGGAAAAATTAACAAGGCGATAAAGGATATAAGAATCCGCAAGTTCGACACCCCCGACGACTTCGTTGACTCGTGTGACATATTCGAAGCACATACCAAGCAAGATTCATTATGGGCCGAAGAGCTAGTGACGGTGACTGACACAACACTAGGACAAGTGCAACAATTTATGGAACATTTGATTAGAGCTCAGACTGTGCTACAATAGTTAAACACCAGTATGGTGAAGTACTAAGTACATGTGGTGGAGATCAGAGGATTTTACATGGCTCTGATGGAATAAAACAGATTTCCATGGGCCCAAACCTATGAGAAGTTGTTCATCAGTTGGTTGGAGTATGAGAAAAGTCACCCTGTCAAGTGATATCTTGACTTGACTGTTAAAGAAACTGTTAGAAGAATACGCCACGTGGTGAATTTTGTTTTGCTTAAACTACACTTAGCCATTATTTTCAGTTGAATTTTATGTTATAAATAAGAATGTCGACCAATTAGTTAAGGGTCGATGGTTGCTACAAGAAACTCTCTTTTCTGGTTGTTAAGAATTATTTTGAAGCGATCCTTAATTGAGAAGTCCTTCTATACCAGAGACAAGTTATATTTTCATCAAATGCATGTGTGATTAGGCATGGAGAATAATTATTTCCTTTCTCATTTCATGAATAGATGTTGTGACAAGTAAGATCTATTGAATCTATTGTTAAGTTATGTGATGCAATGTTTTACAGGTCTTTTCTTTATGATGAAGACGAATCATTATATTATTATGTGATGAATGATAAGAGTAGGTGAATTATTTTTCTTTCCATTATCTTATCGCATATATGTTTTCTTTTTGATAATTAGTTTCTTAGACAACAATTGGATGCTCACATGGTTAATGTATTAGTACTAGGCATGTGGTATAGAATTATTGTCTGCATGCTTGAGTAGCAGGTTATCCCAAGCTCATCCTCTTCCCAGTAATTTAAACTTAATCATGTTTGTTGCCAAGTTGGTTTATACTGGATTACATCTCATATCGGTCCCACCCAAGAGAAAACTACAAAATAGAGATAGTCGAAACTGAAGGAAGAGACTTCACAAGAAAACATAAAGCCCATCAACAAATTGGCCAGATCAGAAGATCTAGAGAACCATTCCACCATTAAACGTTGCAGAGTCTAATTGGGCCTCGGTGGTAGGTTCGGTTTCTGCTGTTGAACTAAGGGATTTAGGACCCATAAACACAGCCTCTTATGGGAAACAATACAAATATTTATACATGAGGGGCTCGACGAGCTTTACCTCCAAGATACACTAGTGGTGTCTAATCACCATTTAAAACACCTAACTAATGAGGCATATTACAATGAGTGGAAATATATCCTGAATCGGGTCTAGATCCTTCCTACCATTAGCCACTTAAGGCGACCTCATCTACAACTTGTGTGAAAGCATAACTTGGTTCTTCCAGCCTGAAAACATTAATTACCTTGATTACATTTAACTTTTGAAGGAAAAATGAGAGGGCGACACCTCTCCCTTCATTTGAATTCACACCAACATGCTAGACAGTTGGTGTGTGTTGAGGTGGAGTGATTCTCTTGCATCATAAGGATCTGTGTAGACTTGCAGAAACTCAATGATTCTTCTTACATGGCCCTTTACCTACCCCTTTTACAGATGATGTCTTAGAGAATTGTGTGAGGCCAAGAAGCATATTCATTCACATATGGATTCTAAGGATACCATCAAATTAAAATTGCTCCAGAGGACAAGTATAAGACTATTTTTTCTACGGAATGGGGATCCTACCAATATACAGTCATGCCCTTTGGACTGAATAATGCACCAAAGATATTTTCAAGGGTAGTCATAGTTTATTTTAAGGAATTCGTACATCAGTTTATAGAAGTATATTTGGATGATTGGACTATGTATAGTCTTTTGAAGGACCATGCAAAAGTGTTAAGAATAATGTTAGAAAGATGCAGGAAATGTCAGATATCATTAAACATCAAGAAATGCATTTTGGGTACACCTTTTGGGATATTGTTGGGACATATAGTGTGTAAACAAGGTTTATTTGTTGACCCTACTAAGATTGAAGTCATTTTGAATTTACAACGACCAAAGTCAGTGCGCCATTTAAGAGAAAGACTGGGACATACAGGTTATTTTAGGAAGATTTTAAAGGGATATGTGCATATTATTGCACCAATGGAAAAATTGTTAAATAAGGACACCAATGTTTAGTGGAATGAGGACTATCAGCAAGGATTGGACACTGTTACACATCAAAATTACTCACTTCAATGATGACCCATTTTCGGCATTTTTAGTGTCGCAAGTGTCAAAAACATCATACTGTAATATTGCCTATGTCGTGTCTCTAAGGAAATCATAAGGACATGTAAGACACCTTCAAAGACTGATTTAAGAAGGAGAAATCATTTGATGAGGAGTACAAAGAAGTTGACATGAAGAAAACCACTTAAAAATGATTTTTGGAAGGAAACACTCCCCTACCCACTGTCAGGGAGTGCCGATGCTCCCTAGCCTTATTTGGGGGAGCATTGAAACGATATGTGCACCCTTTTGGGGGAGCGCTGCCCTTTCTGAGTGAATTTTGGTTTGTTGAGATAAATCAGGGAAAAATCCCTTCAATCTTTGAAGTTGGTTGGATTTGAATCTGAGGTCAAGGCATGATCTTAGGGAAGATCCACAATTGAAGGAGAGGAATCCTCAACTTATCCCAAATATTTCTCAAGTGGTTGGGCCTCTCCAAGCTTATATAAGGAGGGTTTCTCATGGTGAAAGGTACATGATAATAGATAGATAAATTGAGAAGCACCTAACTTATGATCTCATAAGGAAGGAGACATTGTGAATCATCAAAATTATGATCTCATAAGGGAGATATCATTGAATCATCAACATTATGTGTGTGGATTATTTGAGCAAGGGTTTGGACAAAGAGAGCTTGGTGAAGTTGTTGCACCTACATCCATGGTTGTAAGCATCTCACTTTGTTTTCATTAATATAAATATATGCTTGGCCTATTTCCTTTAAAGTTTGTGCATGTTTCATGAACTTGTTTCTTTCATAGATCCATTATGAAGATAATCATGGTATAATAGGAAGTATGTCTCATTGTTGTTTCTCATTTTATTTTAGGACCTTCTGAAGAACTTGGAGATGAAGATCAGCCTGGATCGAGCAAGGACAAATGTTAGTAAAGAGGTATTTACCCTTCTTCTTGCTTCTTCTTTGAATAGTTTAGCTTCATGAAAAGGAAAGTCAGTGTCCACAATAGCACTTTCCTGTCTTGGTCTTAGGAGTCTAGAGCCCAAGAGAGAATCCAGTTGTCTACAAGGGGATTTATCTATAACAAAAATTGGCAACTCCACTAGGGAGGGACCTTGATTTATGTTTCCTTTCCTAGGTCTTGTCTTGACCTTTGCTCATTCTTTGACCTTCTCCATATCGTGTCTCTGATTCTTAGATTTGTTGATTGGCTCTTTATTTCATCATATTTACTTTGATTGACTGATTTTATTTGAATTTTTTCTTTTCTAGGCATTTTTCTGAACTTTAAGAGCCTAGCTCTCCCCTTACTTTGCTACTAGAGCGCTAGCGCTCCCTGCTGGTTTTACACCAGAGCGTTGGCGCTCCCTGCTGGTTTTACACCAGAGCGCTGGCGCTCCCTGCTGGTTTTACACCAGAGCGCTGCCCTTTTTCTATGAAAAATCTTCTAGGTTTTCATTCTTTGAGTTCATTTCTTGCTTTTGGCACTTTCTCAGGAGTATTACAACCTTAGTACATCTTGGTATTGGCCTTCAACACTCAATTTTATGAGAATTGACCACCTTTTGTTTGGAATTTTGATGTTTTCTCCTTACCTTGAAGTCACTCTTTGTCTTTGACGATTTAGAGTCAACATACTGTTTTCTTCTCATTTATCTGATTGAGTGGAATATTTTGTGAGGAAACTCAAGGATATATGCACTATTCCATTTGATCTTTAAGGTAATTTTCCCAAGCAATTCTTGGTTGTTCATCATCCATTACCTTTCTCCCACCTTCACTAGAAATTTCACCTTTTTTCATGCATTCTGGGTAATGTTTTGCAAATGTTTGGCTATTTTTCTGAGTTTCTGGGAGCACCAACGCTCCCCTAGTATGTTTTAGGGGCCGTTGCAACACTCTGTGCACCCTTCTAGGGAAGCACTAGTGTCTTTTTTGAGTGAAATTGCCTTCTTTTGCTCAGTCTTTTGTAGCTTGTTTTGTAGTACTTTTTACCCAGAGTCTGTGGTTGGTTTGTGAAGTTGTTTGGATTGGTTCTTGATGATTTTTTATGCTTGTGACTCTCTTTTTTCTTGATTGGAGCTTGAAACCTCTTTCAGAAACGTGAAATTTCCTTTTTCTAGCTGCATTTTTGTCGGGATAGTTTTGAGTGGTTTCTCTTTATCCCTATCATTTCTTGGATTCTTCTTCGCATTTTATTGTCTTCCTTGAATGCTTGCATTTGAAGTAGTGGAATTGTATTTTTTTTTGGCATTTTGGGACATTGTGCATCTGAGATGATGAATGTTTTCTCCTTCTCGTAGCATATTTTTCATCGAAATGAAAAGATTGCATATTCATCTCTTTGCATCACTTTCGAGTCGGTGAAAACACCATATTGTCCATGCCATTTTTCCTTTGAGTAACAAAAGCCTTAAAAATCAAGCGCTAAACTAAAAATTGATTAGACATTCTTTACATTTTCTGGTAGCAAACCTACATTAGATTAGTTGTAGGGCTTTGGAATAGGTGTGAAAGATAACTTTCCAAAGATGCAAACAAACATAGGATCTTGTGTTAGGGAGCGGTGAAATCCAATTGCTACATTTTGTCTTGGGAAGCCCTTCTCACACAAGAGTCAAACCTGAGGTCGCATTGAGACTAGCAGAGTTACTCACCCTTCTTTGTCGGTCTTGGTGTATATATTGTGCGTATTATGGGGGTCTCTTGAAGGTATACCCACAATGATGAATGGAAGCCTTTCAAGTTGATTTTGGGCTAGATACCCTGCCCTTGCACGTGGATCGGACTGTCAAATGTTTCCCCAAGAATCATTGTTGTAGTTGGTAACCTTAGCGGACTATATCTTTAGGGTCTTTACACAAGGTGACTGTGGAGGGGCAAGCCTTCACAGTACCTGGAATCGACATTGGTCAGACTCACTCGGGCTCCTTGGAGGGTATACCCACGATTATGTGTGGGATCTTGCACCAGGGTGTAAGTCCATTAAGTAGGTCGTCAACGTAACTTTTCCGCCCTCTCTATCTCAGCCCCTTCTTACTTTGTTCCCGCGACGTTGTATTTCATCACCAACTAGTGTGCTCATTGTGAGAAGGTTTTGTTTGCTTGCTTGCTTACTAGATTTTTAGTTTGTGTTGTTTGTTCTCCCTAGTAGAATTTAGGTTGGATTTTTATTTTTATGGCGTCAGTTCCTGGAATGACCAATGAAGGAACCCCTTTTCCATGGGAACCCTTTGTTTTTCCTTCTTACGAAAACATTGGTCCTCCTTACATCACTACTTTGAGCCTTCCATGTCTCACAATTGGGTTACCGATATGGTTGTTTTCCACTACGGTGATCTTGAATGCAGGTGTTTTAGATGTAAGCACACCACCTACACATCAACCTCATGTCGATATTTCTCCTTCTTCGTCTGTTAGGTCTCTTTCCATTTCTCCTTTTTTTCCTAGTGAAAGCTCTGAAGTGAGTAACCAGGTTAATAAGAAGAAGAAGAAATGAAAAGAGAAGAAGAAGAACCAGAAAGGGACCAAGCCTCCAACTATATCAAATGTTGGATCCAAGCAACCAACTATTATTAATAGTAATGGGAGTGTTGATGAGGTCGATAAGATTAGAACAAAGAATCTGAAACCCAAATTCCCTTGCATTCTTTGTAAGGGTGACCACTTTCTGAGGGATTGCCCTGGTATTCCCAAGGTATTAGAAGTGTGGTCCTCCGTGTCATCGACCTCTGCTAGAAATGTTCGTGACACCCCATCAACTAGTAACATTAAGCTTGGTAAGAAGAAGAAAACTGTCAAATTCCCTTGTATGTTATGCGAACATGATCATTATTCTCACTTTTTCCCTCACATGAATGAGGCTTCTTCTCTTTTGGAAAAGCTTCAACTTCCAATTGGTTATCGTAAGATTTCCCCCAACCCATCATTAGTTGATAGAATGGTCAATTCGATTCCATCCCCAGTTAGTCCGATTGATTAGGTGGTCAATCCGGTTCCATCCCTGGTCAGTCCGATTGATCAAGTGGTCAATCTAGTTTCATCCTTGGTTGAACCACTCGCCAAAGTAGCTGATCCAGTTCCATCATCAATCAACCCCACTTTTCATCTGAAAAGTGAAACCCAAGTTGTTATCACTCCAAGAAACTCTTTGAGGTTGTGGGTCAAAGATGCTTGGTAACTTAAGGTAAACTTGTTTTTTGTATTTTGTATGTGTGGATCAATGGGATGAATCAATTACAGTATGGTATTTAGACAGTCAAAATGAGAATCAAATGAACCAGTGCTCTCAAGGATCAATAATTAGATGATAGATTTTAAAGTGGGTGAGAAAACAATGCTTATAAACCAAATACAATTGTAGGGTTTAATAAACAATGATAAGAAACTATTAAACAAGTTATGAGATAACTGATGAGATAACAGTCATTCTGTAGATGAAACAACTTGAATAAAAGAACAGAAGGAAATATGAGAATCTGACATTAATAGAGAGAGAAAGCTGTGATTTGTATTATCATATGAAAGGTCTGTTTACAATATAGTATTTCTGCTATCCAAAATTGAACCCCATTCCTCTTACATCTATGAGCTTAAATAAGCTTTACAAATTATTGAGATCCTATAAGGGAGGATCGAATTTACTTGAAATAGACAGTCAAAACTGACACAAGAAAATAGGAAGAGATCCTAAAAACTAGGTCAATTCCTCATCTTTGATAATCTCCATATCCTTCAAAACTTTGACAAGTGTAGAAAGCCTTCCAAGGCTACTGAATATCCATAGAAGATAAGATAAGTCAAATTTTCCACTTTTAGCAAAAAACTGTTTCTGTGCCCAGAAAATAGGTAGCTAATTCCACTTTGCCACCTTGCTAAACACCTCAAACATCATAACAGAACCTTAAATATGATGTGTTTAATTATTTTCCATCCTTTGAAACCCTCCTCCAGGTGTTTGATTAAGAAAAACTTGGATCTAGGTGAAAATACGACTTCTCTACCCTGTCTGCGGTTTCACCAACTCTTCCACCTTGAAATTTGCTAGTTAGCTGGTGAAAGCTCTACTTTTCAATGGCTAAATATTTGTAGATGCACTTCTTGTGCCACTAAAAGCTCTGCTTTGGCCAAAACAAAATCTTCAAAATGGTTACACTCTGCCTCCAAGCATGCCATCTGTACTTTTAGAATTTGAACCAAATCCTTTTATTGTCTTCTTTGATTCTCCGTGCACAAGCACATCAATATTTCTGGCTCAAAATGAGTCCTTTATACTCTCTTAAGTTTGTTCCTCAGGAATTGGATCAGATGGAAAAATCTCTTTCCCTTGTTCTTCTTGTAGGTTCTCATCGACTTCAGCTAACACCTTTATACCATTCTTAATTTACTGATGTAAACTTTTGTATAAAAACATTCAATGAATAAGACTTTCAACACCATGGGTTGAACATAGTTTTGATACCAGTATTGGGACCGACAGAAAGTAACATTTTTGTGAGAGTTACTCCTGACAGTAAGACTATAGGGCTTCCATTTCCATATTCCATTGCTTCATTAGAAAGCCGTTCAACATCTAAAATCATTCAATTCATTGAATGGTGGTTCTAGCATAATAGACATCTCAGAATATTAACCTTAGATTTGGGCATCTCTTCCTTGCGAACTAATGCTTGATGTTCATTTGATATTCACAATCGGCTGCAAACTTTTAATGCTCAGGAAATTTTTTTAACTAGATATGTGTCTAACGCATGGCCTGCATTTTTTTTAGTTACTGGCCTCAACACTTGGATGCTCATCAGACATTCATGATCATGCTAGTGGCATTGCTTTGACCACTGGAAGGTTGATTTTGAGTGTTGAGCATCCAACCTTGACACACATGATGATACCATAGTTTGTGAGCAAAAGGAACACAAAACCTCTAAGGAAGAGATCAAGATGAAAGCGAAAACCCACACAGCTAAATTAGTGAGCTCTTTGATAGGATAAATGATACCATGAGGAAAACCTTGTGCATAAGTAACAATCATAATTGTTTTATTTGTTCAAATAACTTTTGATTGCTTTTACATATGCTTAGAAATCTTCATTTTTAGGTATATGCGGTAGCTTGATTTAACTTGTGACTTAGTTGTAGATTAACCTGTTGACTTGGCAATGCTGGTAACCGTCACCATTTGCAAAAATGGAAGCTATGCATGTATTTGTCTAGACCCTGCATGATACACTTATACGATTTGACAATCAACACCTATTGATGAGGTGAAATAGAAATGGCACTCAATGCTAGGCTGGTGGTCTTGAAGTTTGACTTGTCAATTTGGCATGTGTGCTTGATGAGTGGCTCATACATGGACTATTGAATGAGGAGTTGAACTTGGTGCATGACAATGTGAACCTTGATGCAATATGGATTGACATTTGATTTTCCATGTGGCCTTGACATATGAACCTAGACTCATAAAATGACATGTGAGCATATGTTGTTGGATGTGGCATGGATCGTGGCATGAGGAATTTGGCTTAGTGCTTAATGTTGGGATTGAGAGTTTGAATCATGGCCTTATGTTATTGAATGGGGTTTTAGGTGATAGACTTTAAACTTAGCATGAAAACTAGGCTCGTAGGTTAACTCGTGGTATGACTCATAGCGTGGCTATAACTCATGGCTAGCATATGGGCTTTGATATATAGAATTGATGAGATATGTAGGAGATTGGTGTGACTTGATGTTTAGAAAAGAATTTGGTATATGGTTTTGGTGTGTCATGGCTTTGGTTTAGGATAGTTTAGGAATAAAACACTTAAGTGCACACATCACTTTTTGCTTAGGAATTTAGAAATAAAATATACATTTCATTTCAGAGTATAAAGAAGCCACAAAAACAAGGGTTTAGGAGGCACTTATGATGCTTTGAAATGCAGGTGAAAACGATCACAGAGGGCTTTGAGGAAGATCTGGAAGTTAAAATACTGGCTAGAAAACTTTAGAAATGAGCGTATTGAATAAAATTTGAGAAGACATTCCAAAAATACCAGTGCATTTTTTATTGCTAACACAAGTGACTGATCTAGTACTGTCTTTTTTCAGTCCCACCCTTCATCCAAAGAGTGCCAAATTGGTCGATATGGTTCCACCATCGGTCGATCCCACTCCTCTATTTAGGAGTGCCAAAGTGGTTGCTTCGGTTAGATCATCGGTCAATCCCACTCCTCCTCTGAAGAGTGCCAAAGTGGTTTCTCTGGTTCTGCTATTGGTCGATCCCACTCTTCCTCCGAAGAGTGTCAAAGTGATTGATCCAGTTCCTTCCTCGGTCAGTCCCACCCTTCATCCAAAGAATTCCAAAGTGGTTGTTCCGGTTACTTCATCGGTAAATCCCACTCTTTCTTTGAAGAGTACCAACGTGGTCAATCTGATCCCATCATCGATCGACCCTACTCTCCCTATAGAGAGTAAACCTGATACTACCCACATTTTTCTTGTTGATATAGGATATACCGTGCTGGGGGGAATTCCTCCTTCTCTTTCAAAAACCCCTCCAAGTAATGAGGCCATCCTTTTTGATTGGGGTGTGATAATTGGACCTTGTCTTCCCTCTCACATTCCTTTCAAGATTACAATACAGTTTTGTGGTCAGGCCATTCCTTAGATGTTGATAGACGAAGGTTCATCAATTAGTATTTTGTCCTCTATTGCTTGGAAATCTTTGGGTTATCCTCAACTTGTGTTGGTTACCTAGACTCTATTCACTTTTAATGGAAGAACCAGTCACCCTTTAGGGATCCTTCCTCAGTTTCCTGTAACTTTGGGAGGGAAAATTGTCTTTATTGATGTTATGGTAGTCCAGGACCCCTTGGATTTTTATTCACTCCTTGGGTGATATTATGTCTATGCCATGAAAGCTATTGTGTCCAATTTTTTTCATGTGATGTCTTTCCCTCACGATGGAAGAATGGTGACTATTGATCAACTTTCGTTTGTTGGCCCTAACTTGACAATCAACTCAATGACCTCCCTAAACGGTTCTTATATGCAGTCGATATCACCTTGGCCACAGGTCAATTATGTGGCGTTGTCTCCCATGACTTCAAATTCTGATGACTTAGATCCAGTAGTTGACATGGTGATATCTTCAGTAAGGCTATTGGAGCCTGATCTCCTTACCCCTGTCGTAGCCCTCGAAATGTGTTCCTTTCAGAGCATTGTTCTTCCATCCAGTGAAGATCTCTTGGAATCTATGACCAAGTTTTGTCCCTTGACATGGTGTCCTTCTAGAGCATTATCCTCTTGGAATCGATGATCAAGAAGAGTCTATGAGCATAACTTCTCTTCTCTGTGGCAAGTTCATTAAAAAATGAAATAGAAGTTGAGAGCATAGTTCTCTTCTCTGTGGAAATCTCATTAAAAAATGAAACAGAGGCTATGAGCATAGTTTTTCTCTCTGTGGCAAGCTCGTGAAAGAATGAAACATAAATCTGGGGACTGAACCCAGAACCTTGAGCATAGTTCTTTTCCCGTGTCAAGCTCGTTAAAAAATGAAACAGTCACCTTTCCTATCAAGTCGAGTCTTTCGCTAGATATCGTAGATGTCGAGTCGAGTCTTTCGTTAGGTCTTGTTTTTGAACCTTCATTTCACCCACCCTTATCCTTTTTCTCCATCCAGTAGAGAAATTGGTGAAAACCTCAATGTCGGTGAATGAATTGAATCTTGGGGGGGAATGTCTCCAGCCTTTGATCATCATTCTAGAGTTATGCCACTAGCTTTTCAAGCTGGGGGCAGAGTATCGAGCTTAGTCTTTGTTCTTTCTCATGCTCATAAAAACATGAGAATGTAAGGGAGTAGACTTTTATCACTTTTTTGGACTCGTAAAGGTTATACGAAAAAGGACCAATTTGGAGTTGTCTTTAAGCTCTTTTCAGACTCTCTAAACGTGAAAATATTGTTGAGTGATCTTGCTTCCTTTAACACTCGTTAAAAGGTTTGAAAGGGAGTCTTTCGAGTGATAATTTACCTCTTTTTAGGCCTCATGAGACTAACATTATGAAAAAGGACAAAACTAGAGTCATCTTTAAGTTCTTTTCAGACTCTCTAAATATGAACAATCACCGAGTTTACCTTCTCTGGACTTGTTAAAAAAAATCATACATTGAAGGGCCCATATGGGACCGAACCCTCACTTCTTCCAGTTCTTTAAATAAAGGAAGAGGGACTTACCAAAGGTGAGTTATATAGAGCCTGTGTTACCCTCCTCGATCTCGTTAAACTAAAAAGAGGTACTCTTCTATCTGGATGGGGGAAAAATTGAAGGAAGCAAGCCAAGCAGTTTTTGAGAACATTACCAATAATTCTTATAGTCTCCCTTGAACATGCCATTTTATATTTGCACGCATTTTTATCCACCGAACCTCTGCACTAAACTAATCCTTTGAGTTTCCTTACTCCTTTGGGTCACCCGACGAAAGTCATAGTATCCACTGCATTATCAATTTTTGGTCCATGTCAAGTTTTTTGTTGTCATGCCTCAGTGTATAATGGAAGTATCTATCTCAAGAGTCAACCATCACAAATTCCTATTTCAATACCCATGTTATTCCATGTTCATTTGATCCACCAATTACATCTCTATGTTAGTTTCATGTCGTTTATGGGGGATACACCAAGGCCCTCCCTCGACGAGTCTATTCCTATTGACTTCAGCACATTATCCAGGAGATAGACTTAGAAACCAGTTAGTACCTTGGGACCTGCATGCCTCAATGGAAAGCCTCCTTGCATTTGACAATGGGTTTAAATCATTAAACTTTGATCAGATGATTCCACGGATGTTCGACTTCAGCTCATTTGTTCACATTCACTAGAATTTACTAGGGTATCTTGGGAATCATTGACATCAATGGTGATTTCCCTTGTGCTTGTTAACGATTTACCTCATTGACCAGTAATCAAGTGGTTTCTGCCATGTTCGACATCAGGACATCTATTCACATGGTTAGATTCATACTACATCGGTATCGGTAAGAAGACCCTGGGTTGATTCATCACTCTTATATGTACTTTTCCTAGGTTGCGACGGAGTTTCTTTTGAACATTGACACATATACTATCACATAAATCCACTTTGTATTGGTTCGTGGCTATGTCTTGTCATCTTGTAGATCCACTGTGTATTCTTTGTGGCTACGATCAGTTTAGGTCATAGGAGTATAGATCCAAATTGTATCTTTAGTGGCTATACCTTTTTGTCAATATAATTATGGATCCACAGTGTATTTTATGGCAGCCATACCTTGAAATTCTTTATCACTCAAGAATAGATATGCCTTCCTTGGGTTTGAAACATGTCATAATATTTGTTTGATGGTTGTGTGTAGCTTCTATCAGGTTCTTTGATTCCTTACCCTTTCTTGAAAAAGCCTACAAAGTAATTCAGTCATCAGTTCTCATCTTCTAACTTCGCACTTTGGGGGGCAATCTGTTACACATCAAAATTACTCACTTCAATGATGACCCATTGTTGTCATTGCTAGTGTCACATTTTTGGTTGGAAGTGTCACAAACATAATAATGCCATATTTCCTATGTCGTGTCTCTAACGACATCATAAAGACACTTAAGACACCTTCAAATACTGGTTTAAGAAGGAGAAATCATCTTATGAGGAGTACAAAGCATTTTCCATGAAGAAAACCACATAAAAATGATTTTTGGAAGGCAACACTCCCCTACCCACTGTCAAGGAGCACCGACGCTCCATATTCTTCTTTGGGGGAGCGTTGAAATTCACTATGCACCCTTTTGGGGGAGCGCTGCCCTTTCTAAGCGAATTTTGGTTTGTTGAGATAAATCAGGGAAAAATCCCCTCAATCTCTGAAGTTGGTTGGATTCAAATTTGAGGTCAAGGCATGATCTTAGGGAAGATCCACAACTAAAGGAGAGGAATTCTCAACTTATCCCAAATATCTCTCAAGTGGTTGGGCCTCTCCAAGATTATATAAGGAGGCTTTCTCATGGTGAAAAGTACATGATAATAGATAGAGAAATTGAGAAGCACCTAACTTATGATCTCATAAGGAAGGAGACATTGTGAAGCATCAAACTTATGATCTCATAAGGGAGATATCATTGAAGCATCAACATTATGTGTGTGGATTATTTGAGCAAGGGTCTGGACAAAGAGAGATTGGTGAAGTTGTTGCACCTACATCCATGGCTGTAAGCATCTCACTTTGTTTTCATTAATATAAATCTATACTTGGCCTATTTCCTTTGAAGTTTGTGCACGTTTCATGAACTTGTTTCTTTCATAGATCCATTATGAAGCTAATCATGGTAGAATAGGAAGTATGTCTCGTTGTTGTTTCTCATTGTATTGCAGGACCTTCTAAAGAACTTGGAGATCAAGATCAGCCTGGATCGATCAAGGAGAAATGTCGGTAAAGAGGTATTTACCCTTCTTCTTTCTTATTCTTTGAATAGTTTAGCTTCATGAAAAGGAAATTCAATGTCCACAATAGAAATTTGTTGTCTTGGTCTTAGGATTCTAGAGCCCAAGAGAGAATCCACTTGTCCACAGGGGGATTTCTTTGTAACAGACACTCTAAAGGAAAATACAGTGACATCACCTTTATTAGTATTTCCAGATTGGGAAAATGCATTTCATGTGAATGTTGATGCATCAACCATGACACTTGGAGAAATTCTGGTGCAACTAGGAGCAGGGGACTTATACCATCCTATAGCCTTTGCAAGTAGAAAGTTGTCAGAATATGAGCAGAATTACAACACCACAAAAAGAAAAGGCTTAGCCATGGTATAAACACTTCTAAAATTTAGGCATTATTTACTGGGTAAACACCTTAAAATGTTCATAGACGATTTTTCCCTCAAATATCTAGTTAACAAGCCAGTGTTGGGGGGGAGGATCTGTAGATGGCTATTATTATTCCAAGAATTTGATTTCGAAGTGATATTCAAACCAGTGAAGCTGAATGCAGGACCTAATCACCTATCAAGGGTAACCAATGGAGAAGAACCTACTAACTTGGAAGAAAACTTCTCTGATGCACAATTATTTTCAGTACAGGTAGCTGATGAATACTTCTATGATATTATTGAATACTTATTTATAGGAGTTGCACCACAAAACTTTATCACTGCGTAGGAGAAAAACCTGGTATTCAGAGCTGCAAACTATCAACTCATTATAGGTCATTTATATAAGATGGACACAAATAACATTTTAAGAAGGTGTTTATTTGAGCATGAATGGCCCAGGGTTTTAGAAGAAGCTCATGAAGTTATAGCTAGAGGAAACTATGTAGGAAAAGCTACTTTGCAAAAGGAATTTAATGCAGGATTATGGTGTCCAAAAGTCCATAAAGAGGCTAAGCAATATTGTCATAATTGTTATTTATGTTAGAGGGTTGGAAAACACAACAAAAGGAATGAGATTCCCCTAATACCACAATAAACTCTGCAAGTATTTGAAAAATGGGAAGTAGACTTTGTTGGACCTATTAATCCACCAACCAAAAGGTTAGGAGAAATATATATATATCATTACTATGACAAAATACTTAACAAGATGAGCAGAAGAAACACAGTCAAAGATTGTAGCGTAGAGATAATATCACACTTCTTATTTGAGAAAGTGATCATCAGATTTGGATGCCCCAGGATTCTGATGAGTGACCAAGGCACTCATTTTATTAATAATACCATCAGGCATAGATGATTTTAGGGGTTAAATTTCACAAATGGGCTAATTTTCCATGGTTTTTTTCCAAAAAATGATTCACCAATTTCCATTTTTTCTAAAAATGATTCACCCAAATTCCATAGAATAAAATTATTTTACCTTAAAAATCGCCAAAATTTTATAGAAAGTATATAAAATCCTTAGAAATTTGAATATTTTTACAAAACTATCGCTAAAATTTTTACATTTTCCATATTAAGGACTAGTAAGATTAGCCCATGTTTCTACATTTTAATATAAATTTACATCCTTAAAATGATCCCTTCCATCAGCGCTATGACTGAGGAGTTTGAAGTCCATCACCATAAGAGTACACCATATCATCCTCATGCAAATGGGACAGTAGAAGATTTCAATAATATTTTGGAAAATGCTTTGACTAAGATCTACAATGTTAACAAGGATGATTGGGACTTGAAAATACCAGCAGTACTATGGGCATACAGGACCACATGCAAGAATTTGATAGGACAAACACCATTCATATTGGTGTATGGACAAGAACCATTGGTGCCATTAGAATTTCTGGTACCAAGTCTACGCGTAGCAACAATTACCAACATGACAGAAAGAGGTGTAGTACATGAGAGGTTAAGTCAATTAATGGAAATGGAAGAGGATAAGATTTTGGAAGGATTTCACCATGAATTACAGAAAGCAAGGGACAAATCCTAGCATGACAGACATATTAAAAAGAAAATCTTTAAGAAGGGATACCTATTTTTTCTCTATGACAACAAAGTTTTGAAAGAACCTCGTAAGTTTATGATACATTGGCTAGGGCCATATGAACTAAAGACTATCACAGATGGGAGATCTGTGCAACTAAAGGACTTGGGAGGAACAAAATTGAAAGGAATAGCCAACGATAGTCAATTGAAATTGTACAGGGACAGTCGACCTTCTAACTCTTAAAAGTAGATAATATAGATAATATAGATAAGAAATTCATGTAGATAATATAATATAGTAGATATTAGGAAAGAAAATTGATAAAAATAAATAAAAAGGGGGAAAAGATGAAAAGGAATACAAAAATAAAAATAGAAGAAAAACACAAAAATAGGTAGAAGTTGACTAAACAACAGGAAAATGGGAAAAAAGAAGTTACACACAACAATTACTGCGACAACACAGAAAGACATCGCATAGGAAAAATTGGACTCGACACAAATGCATGAAAAAAGTGAAAAACAATTACGACCAGGTCTATAAAGCGCGGAAAGAACGCGTTAGTTCGACACTTAGTGATTTTTGAGCATAGATCAAGATACAAGGGTGTGCCCCAACTATAATTGTGCGAAGAAGAGAGTGAGCATTCGAGTTGAATAAAAGATGACACCACTAAAGTTTGGTTCTCCAGGATAGTACGTATGGGTTACTCAACATGGACAAAGGAGGAAGGAAAGAATGAGGGAGCCCAAGGACATCGTTGAGCTTGAATACATCACCACTTCTAAGATAGAGTCAATCAACCCGACACAGGTTGAGGAGGAAACATTGACAACAACACAAGGGGAAGTAAGGAAGAGTTTCGGTACCCGATATTATATTACAAACCATAATCCTGAAACATTGGCTAAACCTGATGAAATGAAGGGTTAGAAAAAGGGCCATGATGAAGAGGAGGTATTGGTCGAGGACATCACCAACCAACCATACTCCAAAGGGGAAGAAGATGACACAGAAACAACAAATCTAGACCCATCTACTGTCGGGCATAAAAGAAAGGTGCAGGATGCCACAAACATTACACTTCCCTACCTCCTAGACATAGTGGTCAAGGTAGACGACATGCTCGAAAGAGTACCTAAATTGAGGTACTTAGACCATGATGTGCGCGATGCAACCGAATTCGCATATTTGGCTGAGGAAGCCTAACTATAAAACATAGGGGAAATTGAAATCCTAGAAAAAACAATCAGGGAGCCCGCATAGTGGATATTAGGGATTTACAACTCTAGGATAATGAACCTCATGGACATACCACACTTCAGGCATGGTAAAAATGTTGGGCTTTGCGTCAAATAGTTGATATCCTGGGTACATGGTGGCATACTATGGATGGATAGGCTAGTACAACTTGATGTGGTGTTGATTTCAAAGATTATAGGATTACCTATAGTAGGTGCACAACCAAATGAGTACTTGGACAAAAGGTGCACGAAAAGGAGATCGATGAGCCGGTAAAAACACAATTTGGCACTAGCAGGGGAAACATGGGTGTTATCACTGAAATTTCGCCCGCACAGGGCGACAAGAACTCCGCATCATCAACACAGAAAAATAGTCATTCACGGCACAAGGATTAACTCCACAGCACAACAAAAGGGCCAAAACTATACAAAATTGGCTAAAAAATTCAAAAGCGCATCGCGCCCATGGAA
>ML804911.1:143732-172758 GCA_009831015.1 Picea engelmannii | reverse complement strand
GGAGTGAGTTATAGCCGATAGATTTCCTTGTGTATTTTAGAATCTTATAACTACTTAAATCACCTATATATAGGAAAATTGTAATGATGAGTTGAGACCTCATCACACCCTAAAATTTTCAATAAAATTGTGGGTACCACTTTCTACTTTTTCTTTGAGTTTTTGAATTCTTTATTTATAAAATATTTTTTATTTTAAGTTTGCTGACATTCTATGTAAAACAAATTTTCATTTTACTTACTCTTTTCTCTATAAAACCCCAAAAAATTTTGAAGTCAAAAAGTTTAATAAAAGGTCTTTTGAAACTCTTATCGGAGAAAAATTCCACTTTCATTGAAGTAACAAGTTTACTTTGCACTTCGATGAAAATTAAATTTTACATCGACATGCTTTATATATCAAAGGTAGGTTTAAACTCTTGTTTTGTGGAAAGTTCAAAATAACTCCAATCGTGTCATACAAATAAGTTAAAAAGAACTCCAACGATGCAAATCTTTAAAAGTGAAAAGTTTCCTCCAACGATCAAAGTGGAAATAAAATTCACTCTTGATGAAAGTTTTAAAATGTTTCGATTGAAAATTAAAAAAAAATCCAATAGCACATGGAAGGAATATATTTTTTCCATCAGGTTAAAGAAAACTTTGATCCCGATGCAAAGTTTAGAAATGCTCCAATTAAAAGTTCGCATCCCTCTCGATGAAACAAAGTTCAATTGTTATCCAATGAAATAAGTAAGTTTTCAATTAAGAAAGTGAACAAGAAAAAATAAGTAAGTGAACAAGAAAAAATATCACAATTAAGAAAATATCAAGGAGCTACCACATAAAGTATATAGAACATCTAGGAGTAGTAATCTGTCGATCAAACCCTAGAGTAGACATCACACAGGTCAAACCACCTCCAAGCAACTTTATTGACTTAACTATGGAGAATTTGGTTATCCCTAAACCAAGCACAAAAAAAGGAAAATAAATTTAGGATATAACTATTTAAATTTAACAGGTAGTCACACTAGGTGGTATGGATAATATTTTATCTTGGGATGATCAAAGTAACCTAGACCCTGTGGAATATGTTGTTGATGTAAAACTCATAGCCTATAATAAAAGAGGACATTCTATTGTAAAATAATTCCAGAAGAGGAAAATAATTTACCTGGATAATACAAACCTGTGTATCACTAAGGAAAATGAACTTGATACAAAAGGACCAAGTTAACTGATATACTTTTAGTAGGCCTAACTATTTCAGATGCCACTGTTGATAAAGCTAGATCTAAATTGGTTGACATTCGAAATCTAGAAAATAAAATTTCTTTATTGGAAAATCAAGTGAATTATTATAAGACAATATAGGGTTTGGTATCTATTTTTGTGGAACAAGTTTTGGAAGAAGATCAAGGAAATACACAAATAAAAAGAGATTTTTATTCCAAATATTTCAAATTGCAAGAGTCAAGCTTACAACTATCTATTTTGTACAAAGAGAACCTAATATGGAAAGAGAAACATGGGAAGACTCGGTATCAGAGAGATTTCATTAAACAGATCCAAAAGAGTAGAGATTATGGAGATCATCAAATACGATTATTAAATGTTCGACAAAACAAAGTGTTTCTACATAGGAAAAACACCTTAAGAAATAACTCACACAACCAGATCAAATATCAATACACCAGTGTTTTTACATGGCTAAAATCATTAAAGAGGGAAACAATCCATGACCCTAGCCAATGCAACCACTTGAGGAAATATGTTAATGCAAAAGAAAAATATTTTACAAGAGAGTTTCTCACAATCGATCTTCAACAAATGACCCTCCATGCTCTTTAAATAGAGATCATGGACTAACTAGGTGTTAAGCCACAAATCAATATACGTTAGTATCGAGGAGATTATGAGTCGTCAGATCACTTTATGTCTAGAACATGTCATGATCATTGGATTACATAATTACAAATGCATACTAAAGAAACACAATTTTACCTAAAGACACATTAGACCAAGTTGATCTTGACTAACTCCTAAGTGTCTAAATATCCTAACATTCCCCCTTAAGAAAAAATTGGAATAGGATTGAAGGATTTACAAAGGTGACACAATAGGAGAAGGAAGGAGACATTAGAGCCTATCCCCCTTTAGTGACATCTTCCTGAATTCCTAACATAGATCAAAGTTTGGAAAACTTTGTTTTTGTAAGAGACTTTGTGAAAATGTTTGCAACTTGATCATATGTAGGGGAAAATACCACTTCAAGAATGCAATCATGAATGATATTTCTAATGAAGCGTAGTTGTAACTCAATGTGTTTGATGCATTGATGTTGAACTAGATCTTAGGTGAGCTTGATGGCACTTTGATTGTCACACCAAAGTGTGGTTGGATGTTGTTGTTGAAATGCAAACTCTAAAAGGATTTTTCGAAGCCATAAGGATTCTTGACTTGCATTAACTACTGCTCAGTACTCTATTTATACTAAAGAAAGAACAAGAGCCTATTGTTTCTTACAATCCTAAGTGACAAGTCCGGAACCAAGATTGTAAACATAACTTGCAGTAGACTTTCGATCATCAGGGTCACTAGCGCAATCATAATCAGTGAAACCAACCAACAAAAGAGTCCCCCCTAAACTGTAATGTATCCCAAACTAAATTGTACCCCAGATATACCAAAGTGTCATTTTTTCTACTTTCTAATGGCTCTCATGGGGCGTTTGCATATATCGGGGAACAAGACCAACATCAAAGGAAATATTATGATGGGTATGAGTCAAATACAAAAGGCTACCAACTAACTGATGGTACAAAGTGGCATCTACTTCGGGTGTATTATAACCAAAAACAAGTTTGACTCCATATTGGAAGGGAGGTGGGTTGGATTACAATATTCTATGTGAAAGAGGCAAAGAAGGTCGCATGCATACGTATATTGGGAAAGAGAAATTCCTTCCTTCGTTTGAAATACTTGGAGGCCAAATAAATATTGATAATAGCATAGAGGAAATAATGTAGAGAGGATTTTGTGTATGAATCCCTTAGAGCTTCTTTGGTAGAGTAAAAGGTAGATACAAAAACAATTTAGGCACTACTAAGCTTAACAAGAATAACATATATACATTGATAATCCTTCATATCCATTTTATAGTCTTGAAGCAAAATTTTAAGTGTTTTGAGCTTAGATAAATAATATTCAATGTAAGGGAAATCATTGTGATTTAAAGTTATTAATTGATTTTCAAGTCAGTGGGCTCGAATCACATTATGTTTACCAAATGCATTTTACAACTTATCCCATGCTTCATTTGGGTCATCAATTCCTTAAAGGTGAAACCATAAATCATGATAAATGGGCATTCCAATTAATCCATGTGATTTGTCATTCTTATTATCCCATTTGGATTTATTTTCGGCATCAGTGGAGGATTTTTCTTTTCCAAGGTAATTTGGTATAATCTCTTACTTTGTAGTACATCCTCCATATGGAATTTCCATGAGAAGTAGTAAGTACTAGTAAGCAGACAATCACTTGGAGCATCCATATTAAAATATGTAAGTGATATGGATTCAAAGCTTAAATTGACCATCTAGATGGAAAAATCTTGAAAAATATAAAGTTAAAAAAAATGGCATAGAAAACAAACTTCGGATGTGAAAGTTATGCCCTTTTTAAAAAAGACATATAAATGGTAACCAAAGTGCCACATGGCAAGTAAAAGTTGGCCCATGTTGTATGACAATGAGAATGTCGAGTAGAAAATTTTTATTGCTAACTTTACCTATAAGCTCACTTTTACAAATAAGTTACTTATGGAGCGACCCACTTTTATAGAATAAGTGAGAATCACTTTTACAATAAAATTACTTTATAAATTAAAGTTGCATGTAAAAAATAATTAAAAAAAATAAATATTAAAGTTACTTTATAGTGATTCACTTTTATAATTTAAATGAAATGCATTTTGCATGAACTTTTTCAAAAAGTGACTTAAAACAAATTACTTGAACTGATTAGATAAAGTAACTTTCAACCAAGTAAGTTAATATTAAATACATAACAAATTTTATAAAGGAGGGTGTTGATAACCATTTTGGTCATCAGTTTCTAGCCAACAAAACGTTGTCAGGCTTCCCTTCATTTCACAATTGCTTGTGCAAACTCATGTGCACCCTTGTTGAGCTACTGCTACACATATTAAAGTTCGCTAATCTAGTCGAACCTTAGATGGCTTGATGATGCATTCACATTTTTTTCCATTCAAGAATATTTTAGATATTATTTGCTAATGGTTAAAAGTATCGATCATTGGTGAGTTATGTTGAGATTCCCTTTCCCTGATTAAGTCCTCAAACTGATACATCTTTTCTTCCAGTTGGGCTACCTTTGGATGCAAATAATTTAAACTTCTCTTACCACTGCTTGTTGATTTTATCTTGGAGTGAGCAAAGGAAGAGGACTTATCCATGCTAGTGGAGGTAATTGGATACTTTCCTTTGTCAATTTGAGATCCATGTGGTGTAGTTTTGTAATCTATTGGAGGAGGAGGATGAAGCATAGAATCATGTGTAGCAAAAGTGTGAACTGGTAATATTGGGTGAACTGGAGGAGAAGGAAAAGATGCATTAGTGGCAACTGCATGAACATGAGGAGGAGGAGGATCAATGGGCCATTGATTAGCACTATAAGAAGTATTAGCAGGTATACCACCCCATCCATCATTATGAGGCTGCACAAGGGACTCATGAACGTTAACAATACCAAGGTGAGGCTACGAGATAACATTAGGGGGTGTTTGGGGTTGTGGTAAGGCATTCTCTCCACCAAGGTTTAAATGCCCAGTTTGGATCAGTCGTTGAAATTCATAAGAATAAACATCAAAGTGAATAGATAACCTTAATTTCTTATGCCCCCCAGGTTGCCAAAATTTGTTAGGAAATCTGCCTCTTCTTCCTCTGTTCCTTCCTTTGCTGCTACCCCTGCTAAATAAGCTCATCTATATCCATCATAGTCAAATTAGTACATACATAAGTCGTAGTAAGACAAAACATCTAGCATAATTTATCACCATGATTAATTTGGCTCTGACATAACACAACCATGCAACACAAACGGGAAGTGAAGGAGAAAAGTGGAAATAGAGATAGAAGTACAACTTTGAAAACATTCATTCAACAATACCCAAGTCTGAAATCCGTACATGTTGATTACTACTTCCATACAAAAGGCTGTCCAAATTGTATTTCAAAACATGTCTACAAGTGTTTATCATAATGTCAATCAGCCAAAATAATTCCCAATTCTTTTTCAATCATTCATACGTGCTGTAATAAAACTCCACATCTAATTAATAATCTTGGTCATACATTTCTTTCAAATTCCCTTCATCTTAATTATATAGACATGGTAAGTATGGAAACAAAAAATTATATGAATGGGGTTTGAAGGAAATACTTTATGTAAAATGAAATTAATGAGGGATAGTGAGTCTATATAACAATCCATATGACTTTCACTACAAATGTCATCAACCAAAGACTGTATTTACTGCCTCTAACTCAACCAAATCAAAACCAACCATTTGAAAACTGCCAGTAAATAATTATTACATCCTATCCATACCATATTGTTCAAATCATTCTCATCTGTCAAATTAAATGATATCTTTCCTTAGTTATGTGGATAAGGGAGAAAAAACATAGAAAATGAATTTTATTTGAGTGGGAATAAAAGGAAATAATTTATGTAAAATGAAATACATGAAGGGGAAGTGTGAGGTTCACATAACAACTTTAAAACTCAATCATTATAAAAATTTAAACCATCATAAAATCATTCCTTATTGGCTATGCAATGACCTTTATTAACATATGATCTTAATAATTTCCAATAGATAATGTCGTTACACCACAACCATAAACCAAAATAGCATAAACCATGAGAGATAGGTTTATTATTATTGTCAGACCAAATATAAGAGGCATGCACCAATCTTATCATCACAACTATGTATGAGAAATTGCCAACCATTCCATGTTTTCAAACAACAACTGATAAACCAAATATACCAAAATTTTATGCATGTATCATTTGACCAAATCTCAGTTGTACTCAAAATATTTTAACCAAAGTCACACTAAATTGAGGCAAATGTGAGGAAGAGTTGTAGTTCAATTGGAAATGTCATCATAAGTTTGAATCTAAAAGACCCAAGTTTGAGCCTATAACTAAAATTATAGAGACACATTTGCAACCTATGCTTTTGAAACTGTAATACTTAGACTTAGCTCAACCATATTTGAATTAACTGTAAAACACAAACTTTCTTTATGCATGAGAAACTTTTAACCCATGACCAAAATTTAAAATTCCAAAAGCCCTAATTTTTAGTGAAGATGGCATGACTGTATATGATTCCAGTGACCCACATTCGATCTTGTGAGGCTTATTACCAGATTAGGGTTCAAACTCATCACTTCTTTAAAAAAAAATAAGTCCAGGAGGGAGGAAAAACATTGGAGAACTAATTATATGAAAAATATATGAAACCAAACCAATCACCAAATTCAAGCTTCAACTTATCCGTAACTCATGTCGAAAAACACTTCAACCACATAATTTTAAATTAGAACAACAATTCAGGTGGAACTCATAAGTGTACAAGAAATTTATACTAAATGGGTTTGATTCCGTGGTTGTCTTTCAACAACATAAGCTATTATACAAACCTGAAATCGAAACCATGGACACCTCCATGTGTAAAACTTTCTATTTGGGTTTGAACCAAAAAAAATTGTTAGCTTTCATAGAGGGACTCGAACATGAGTTGTACAACATAAAAACCCATGACTGTAATCTCATAAAAGGAATGGGTAGTTTTCAAAATGACTAGAGAAACTAAAAAGATAAAGACAACTCGATTTCGAGTCTTGCTTGCATGCAAACCAGAAGCTGCCTGAAATCCTTTTCTTTATTGCAAATTGATATGGAAAGTGCAAGTATGGAAGATGAAAATAGAGCTAATACCAACTTTATGTAAACAAAACACTTTTTTTCTTTTTCTTTCATGAAATGACAAAGAAGGGAGAAATGAGACATTTTTGCACACAGTCATGCTAAATAGAGACAAATATAGCCATTCATAAAGAAAAATTCATTAGAGAATATATAAAACAAACAATTAGCTCATACTGTGTACAATAGTGCTTTAAAAGAAAATGTGAGGGTTGAATCAGTTATTGATACCACCAAGAGCGAAAATCTCAGCCAACAGAGCTGAAAGCTGTTTTTTCCACAACCAACAGAGCAAATGACCCAAAACCAAGGTAGAAAGGGAGTGATAGTGTGTGGGATTGTGGAGTAAATTCCCACATCCTAGCACCTTCAATGCATGGCCAGTTATTCCACGCCGCCAACCCAACAAACCATCACCATGATTTCCAAGTCAACAATCCACAACCCTCATAGCGTGTGAGTCTTTACGCCATATCAAACCAAATAACATTGGATTTGCAGTCAACAACTTGTAACCTAGAAAAAAACTATATCGTAAACCATATACCACATGTAAAATGTATAAACCAAGACATCTTTGTATCATATCTGAGCTTGTCATAAGTCATATATTGGTTGTTTTCTATGCAAAGTATTACCTCTAATATGATATAATAACCAAACTTTTAAAACAACTTGTGATAACCTCCATCATAATATCGCCCAGACTTAACACAAGTTATGGTTTATGTGATATCCATATATCGAACCCAATGGTATTTGAACCACGTATAAAAACCATATATAAATGTATTGATCCAAAACCCTTTCTTCAAAATATACAAACCATTAAAAATGATATAAGTTTCATAATGATATATATGTGATTTTAATGATTAACTTGTATGCCATGTATTTTGAACTCGAAATTTAAACCACATGCTTTGACTTGGATAAATTTCTCTTGGATATCTTTTATAAATGTTGTCATGGTGTTGGAAGACATGGATCCTTTATTACTTTCATACCCAACTGCAAGAAATATTTTCAATATCAATCATATGCATAGCAATATCACCATGAACGAGTGATTTGAAGAGGACAAAGTGAAGTATATCATGCTGTGGAAAATATCGAAGGACCAATGTTCCGCCTTTAATCTTTCGAGACCCACTAGCTATATAGTAGTAATTATAATAGGCTTCATAATTATTTGTGAGCGTTTTTAATAGGTGACGATATTTTGAGTCAACATCTGGTGACTCCATAGGAAAATATGCTTATAGTAGTCTAGAACTCAGGAATTTTTGGTTTTTGTTTTGAAACATAAATCAAGTTTGCTGTTGTCTTTTCTTCTCAAAAGATTTTGTAAAAAATTTCTGATATACTCTTGAAATGATTCACTCATGGAGGGAAGCATGGGAAAGGAGAAGATGGAAACAATTGTAGCCACTAAGTTTAAACAAGACATTTCGAAGGTACAACAAAAAACTACATAAGTAGTGTTGTGGACCGAAAACCATTCATTTGACTCTATTGTTTGTTTAGAACAATTTAACTAAAATTTTGCAAATAAACGATTAGACCAATGACTTCGATTGATACAATTTTGACTCAGAACTCAAAATCAAAGAAGATAAATAAACTTTAAATATAAAAGAGAAATAAAAGAATTAAAATTGTACAAGCTGAAAATAAAAATGATATCCAAGAAACACTGGTAGACAATAAAAATTAGTCAGGTTCGACATAGTGTTTCAAATGCGAACCATTAGTCATATAAGAAAATAATCGCCCATCTATGTCTTTCAATAAATAAGAATTATTACCAACAACAAAGGTGATTATATAAGGATCCAACCAAAGCTTCTAAAACTTTGTATGCCTACCTTTGTCAGCATGAGCATAATCCGAAAGTAACACTTTTTCATCAGCTGCAAAAGTATGTAATTTTGCTTTCTTTTCAAAATACTTTTTGAAAGATTGTTGTCCCTTCTTGATATTTCCGAGAGCATGGCTCCTTTGTTATTCAAGATCCAACAAGGCATTTATCCTTTGAGGGATGTTTGTAGAGTTTAACTCTTTAGCCTGCAATGCTAATCTAAGGGAGGTTAACTCAAGTTCCACATGCATAATCGATTCTTGATCATATAACAATTGGAAATGGGTACGACTAGTACTAGTTTTTGTTGTGGTTCGGTTTGCCCAAAGTGCATAAGTGAGTAATGTGCGCCACTGATGGCGTTTATCATTTATAATGCTCTTTAGAGTCTTAACCATATTTTTATTTGTGGACTCATCTTTCCCATTTCCTTGCGGATAGCAAGTGGATGCAGTAAAATGATTCACCCCAAATTTATTAAGAAATTGACTAAACTTTGCAGACAAGAAAGCTAGCCCATTATCATAAATGATTTATATCGGAAGACCAAAACAAGATAATATATTAGATTCCAAGAATGTGATTACTTGTTCATCTTGTGCATGCTTGAGTGGTACAATATCAATCCACTTAGTGAAATAGTCTGTTGTTGTTAAGATAAAAATATGCCCAGTAGAAGATGAAGGATTAATAGGACCAATGAAATCTAATCCCCAATTAGAAAAAGGGAAATCTAGAAGAACTGGTTGTAAATGCACAACAAAGAACTTTTCTTAGCTTGCAAACTTTTGACATTCATCACAAGCCTATGTAAAATTTGTAGGAACCTCTAAAGATTGAAGGCTAGTAATAACTGGTTCTCAAAATTTTCAATGCAATGGATTTTGCAACAAAATGACCACCAATATGAATACCTAAATCTGTTGATCCATGAATTTGCTTCAAGATTTTTTGGGCTGCTATATTATCTACACAATGTAACAACAATCCATCAATAGTTCTGCGGAAAAGAGAAGTACCCAATATTAGATATTTGGAGGCTTCAAGACAAACCCTCCTACATTGATGATTTTCAAGATTATTAGGACATTTTTAAAATTAAAAATAATAAATGATGTCTTTGTACCAAGGATGTTCTACTAAATCAAAATTTTCATGTTCAACAAGAAACAATGTTGACAAAGCATCCTCATCATTTTCAGAAGAAACATTTGGTTCAAGATGTTGATTCATGTATAAGGCTAGATCTCGTCCCTTGATTATGCGAGAAGTTGTTCTCGTGAAGTCTCATTCTTGGATTTTAGCAAGCCAATGTGAAAGTTTTCCTAAAAGATGAGTTTGAGAAAGAAAAAACTTAACAGTAGGTAAAGGAATTTTACCTGTGTGTGCTTCCCTAGGATATAATGGCGAAATTTTTCAATAGCTTTTACAGGAACATATAAATGTTTTTCAATCAAAGTATATTTAAATTAATCGTCTGATAAACTTTGGCTCATGTAAGCTATGGGTTGGTCATTGTTTTTATCATCCTTTTGAAGAAGGATAATATATATCTCTTCTTTAGTAGCATTAGTATAGATAATGAAATCCTTTTCAAAATCCGGTTTTGCCAAAATCGATGCAGTATTGATAGATTTCTTGACTTCTACAAAATATTTTTCAGTATCATCATTCCATGAGAATGCACAATCTTTCTTAAGCATGTTATGAATTGGTTTAACCATTCTTGCAAAATCAAGGATAAATATTCTAACAAAATTGATTTTACCCATGAAATATTGAATCTTTTTTTTTGAAGAAGGAGCTTGAAGATTTTAGATTGTGGTAACCCTCTCGGGATCAATATTAGTTCCTGAATCGGAAACAACATGGCCAATAATTTTTCCTTGTGTGACACCATAGATTGATTTTGTAGGGTTCAAGGACATTCCAAACTTTCTGCAACGTAGGAAATTTTTTCTAAGAAGATCAAAATGATCTTGTTGGTTTCTGGATTTAAATCATTGAGATAAACTTGAATAATTTTACCGATAAGATCGTCAAAGGCTATTTGCATATCCCTCTAAAAAGTAGTGCCTACATTTATTATACCCAAAGGAATTCTTTCATATGCAAAGGTGCCTCAACGAGTAGTAAATGTGGTTTTGTATTTAACTTCCCTCTTGACTTTGATTTGATTATAACTTGAAAAACCATCAAGAAGGGACATCATTTGTGACCCTGCCACTTGCTACAAAATTAATTACATATTTGGAAGAGGAAAATTGTCTTTTACACTTTCCTTATTCAAAGCATAGGAATCGACACATAATTTGATATCACCATTTTGCTTCCACACTAAGACAAAATTAGATGCCCACTCATAATATTTTATAGAAAAAATAATGTGAGCATTAATCAATTTCTCAACTTCCTTTCTAATGGTAGCTTCAAAGGTAGGATTGATAGGTATTTGTCTTTTCCTAACTGGTTTCACTTCTTCCTTAATATGAATAGCATGTTGAATAAAATTAGGATCAAAACCACGACTATCCTCACATGACCAAGCAAAACATCTTTGAATTTACAAAATAACTCCATGAATTTATGTTTTTCTTCTTCTGAACATTGGGCTCCAATTTTGAAAGTCTTTCGGTTATCATGAGTCCCAATATTAAGAGAAATAATATCACCAATTTTTCTTTTTGAGTCCTCTTCTTTGTATTTCTTGTTTCCAACATCACTTGATGAGAATGAGCTCTATACATAAATTAGTCCTTTAGGAAATTTATTTTCTTCCAAAGATACACTTTCCTTTCTTTTAATAGGATCATTCTGTAAGAAAGCACAAATACTTTCGTCATTAGGAAAAACTTGGCATGATTATACATTATTTGGAAAATGTGGACGATATAAGACATGAATGTACAATTGGGCCTTTGAGGTAGCAATTGCCTTGTAGGACTTGTTGCAAAAGAACATGTCTATTAACCATTGAATTCATGTCTCTCCTAATGTGTGCGATGTTAAAAGATAAAATAAATTGAAATCAAACACCATACTGCATGTGTATATATTTTCAATAGCTTGTTTGAGGGACTATAGTTTAATTCTTCTAACCATATTCACAATCAACTCAGAATCCCCCAAAACAATAAGATGATAGCAACCAAGATTAAAAGCATTTTCAATACCAAGGATCAAGGCTCCAAATGTTGTAATGTTATTAGTACAAGCAAATTCTAATCTGTAAGAAAATTGTGAATCTCTCCTAAAGGAGAGTACAATATTATACCTGCACCATTAACCTCACTTGAACATGCACCATCAAAGTGCATGTCCCACATTTTGTCTTCAAGCTCTGAAGAGGGTAAAACAGAATCACCATATTCTTCAAGAAAAATATAATATACACCTAGGTCTTCCTCAATATAATTTACTCGATGTTTTGGAACACTCTCAATATATGACGGGAATCGTCCTTCCCTGAGGACAATGATGTTATTTCCTGGCAATATCTTCCTAAAATAATAGAATAATTGTAGACTAGCATGTCTATCACTTGAATGTTGCAGGTGATTCTTATTTTTGGATGTGCACACAAAAATAATGTTAAGTGTTTGATTTCACCAATTGTACCTTGATGCTTACTATTATAAGAAAACATGCTCTTTAATTTCTCGTTTGTGCATGAAATACCCAAATCTTCCATGATAATCTTTGACATAACATCAGGACCTGACCCACCATCAACTAAGCAACATTGGGAAATTTTATCCATTATCTTTATTGATACAAAGAAGGGAGGATTTTTAATATAACTCCTAGGGTTATATACAACTACTTTATTTATATGCATTTCTTCTTCACTTGGCTCTTCAGATAAACTAGCAATTGTGGAAGTTTTACCTTCCATAAATTCTTTAAGATTCTTTAGTTGCTCTGGATAGTGACCATATCCAGTAATGATGCATATGATTTTATAGTTGCTAGATGCTTTAGAATGATATGTTTAGAAGAAGAAGGAGAAGAGGTAGAAACCTCTTGACTTTGTGCACCCTGTTGAGGAAAAGATATGAAATAATCTTACTCAATCATTTTCAGATCTCGCTTGGCTAAGACAAGATAGATGAGAATATCACCCTATGTTTATAGCCTCAAAATTTGTTTACTAATCCACAAGTATTAGTTACAAGGGCTTAGGCTGATTTTTTTATAAATAAAAGATTGCTGAAAAATTAACCATTTTATATAATTTTCTGAATATAAGAGATGCAAAAGTAAATGTGGAGAAAAAATACCAAGTCACAATTTAACACATATGAGACAGAATAGCAATCGCTTATTTCATTCCAAGAAATCAAAAGAATTGTTCTCTTTACAAAAATCCCTAAGGGAGTTGGGACCAAAGTCAAACTTAGATGTCCTTGATGAAAACCATACAAAAGGACTTTTGACAGAAAGTAAAAACTAAACTTTAAAAGCTGGACCAACTTGCCACAGATTGTTGCCCACTCAAATCTGCACAATATCCCTTATCAGTCATGAAATTTAATTCATAAACAAACAAGTCTACACAAACTATCAAAGATAGATCAACACCTTTGAAAAGCAAGTGTCTGAATGATGTAATTCAACCTTGAATCTTGTTGTCTACAATAGGACCTTGCTGTCATAAAAGAGAATTAGGCTTTCAATGAATTAAAGACTAAATGAAAACTGAACTATATCAATAAAACTCAAGAGCAGACCTTAGTATGTTTTCTCCTTCTATTCTCCTTTTGCCTTTAAGCAATCAAAATTAGTTGAAGTAGTTCAACTACTTCTTTTAGTTAAGTTAACTAAAACTCAACTAACTTTTAGTTTAAGGGAAAACTTAATATAATAATAATAAGGGTCTTAAATAAATAATAACTAGTAGGTGGGACCCCTTGTGACTCCCTTTAGTTTCTTAACAAGAATAAACACAACTAGTCAATCAATCAAACACATCCCTCCTTGTGGCTTCCATCATCATTCTCATAATTTGAAAATTAATATCAATGATATTTTAAACCATATCCAAAAATTAGAATATCCAAAATATCTAAAAAATAGTGCGTTGTCCAAAAACTTTAGCAGTGAACTGTTCTCAACAATCAATAAATAAATATACTCAAAAACCACATTTTGCACTTTGGGAGGTAATTTTCCCTTTGTTGTTGTTTTCTCCCTTTGATTTCTCTGAATGAGCCTTAGGCTGTGTGGAGCCTCTAGGCTTGATCTCACTGATAACATGAGAGCAATCATCTCTCAAGTGAATGTGGGATGCAACGGATTTGGCAGAATCACTTGAGGGAGAGGAGGGGAAAACAACAATTTTTCCTTTATCATGTGCATGGTGGGGTTCGGTTTTGAGTCACTTGCTTGTGTGGGAAGACTGTACAGGTGAGTGTGTTGGGGCAATTTGGACAATTGGGTTAACCGGTGGAGGAGGAGTAGGTAGAGACAAATTGGGCCAGCCACGATGTTGGGAGACTGTTGGGTGGACAATCTCTTTCCATCTGTCATTTTCAGGGACTTCAGGTTGTAATGAGACATGAGAGCGAATTGGGATACCGGGGACATGCTGGGGTTGGAAGGGAGGCCTTTCTGGCCTAGTTTGGACTACCCCTTGTCCAATCCGGTTGAAAAATCCAGCTTGGAAGAGCTGGTCTAACTCTTGTGGATCTGCATCAAAATGCATCGAAAATCTTGGCCTTCTAGGGCCTCTGTTCCAATTTCCTCTTCCTCTGCCGAAGAAGCTCATTCCTGTATGCAAAGTCTATTAGCAACAAGCTTCTTAAACAAACCATACATGACATCTCTTTAAATATGAAACAAAGTTTGGCTCAACAACACATCAGACTCATGCAATCCGATCCATAAAAATTGTTTAATACTTGTCAATGAGCAGGGGGTGAATAAGGGTTCTGGGATATCTGAGGGGTTGTATTGAGCGAAAAGTGATAAAATGAAAGGGAGTAGATCATGATTACTACTCAACAGATTATTAAACAATCAACTGTGTTGTAATAACAAAACATATCAACTGTAACTCATCTCTGTGTCATCCTTCAATTGTTGTAATACAAAGTTTCCATTTAATTATAATTTAATTTTAAGAATAGGGTGTGCAAAGTGAATCTGGGAATGTGAGGGGATTCCTAATGTGCGAAAAAGTGAGAGAATGGTAGGGAAGTTAATGGATACTGTTCATAAAACAAATTAATTAATCAATAATCATAACTCTGTACTAAAATCAATCCAAAAAACACCAACACCACACCAACATTTACTGTGTATCAAATTGTTTGATGTTCCAACATTTAAATTTCCTAGAATTCATCAATTCATAACAGTCTGTGCAACCATAATTCATAACCAAAATAAACCTTCCATTCAACAGTCCTATTTGAGAAGGAAATGATATTTTATTTCTTTGCCTTCTTTTTAAGAATTAAAAAAAACGCACAACAATATGCTCGACCTCTATCCCATAATGCATCACTGTAATAATAAACATCCACTGTCTACCAATTTGCAATCGGTCCTAATTAAAATATACATGGGTTCTTTTTTCAAATACGAACATACTTCTAAAATATGCTCGATTACACACAGTCTTCATCATATCAATCAACAAGGTGTTGCAACGAAACCATAGTCAACATAAAACTTGAGCCTTATCACTGTTGATATAACCATTTATAATCTGCACGATGCTCCAATAATATATATGAGGTGAACATAGCCAATTACACACATGCACCACTTTCAAAATTAACCATAACCTTGATCGGGTCTAGCAAAACACACAAGTGTTTCCAATTTCAATCAATACCACGCTAGTAAAAGCACCATAATGAAAGGAGACAATTCTCGACTGTATATAATTTCATGTTCCCATTGTAATTGTTCAACCAATTTTATCATAAAAAGATGAGACAAGGACTCGACGAAAAACCTCCATGACCATTCCACTGATAAACTCATATTTTACAACCAAGAAGATGCCTGAAGGGAGCAAGGACAGTTGGAGATTAAAATCGGGCTCTATTGAAAACAAATGCAGGGAGACAATCAAGAGCATGCTCATCTTTTTAACAATAGAACAAAGAACCGGAGGTATTCAGAGACTTATCAACCACAGGTAAAATACCTTTCGATACAGACACACCAATAAGCCACAAAGTCTTCTTATTACTCCTAGTCTGAGCAACATAACCAATAGTTAGCCATCGAGGAAAGAAAAGACGGGTAGGGTAAAACAACCAGTGCACATAGTGCGTTTATCGCTTGCAAAAGAGAGGGGAAGTTAACTGAATAGTGAAAGTTATTCAAAGAACACACAAATATATAACCTCTCTGTCCATTTTCTTAAGAGCCGAACAACCTGACAGCAATACCAGTGATGACACATAACACCGAAGTATAACTTATATCACCCCACAAATATACAGTACATATTAATGTTATGGCCACCCCAAGATTGGATCTTGGGATACTTCGGTGAAAATACACTAAGAATGAGCCCACGACCATGACTTTGGGTTTGAATAAATTACACAACAATATAATGGCAATCCGAATGTGTCTGGATAAGGGTTACAATCATGATTGTGAGGGAACCACCAACGATAATACACAGAACGAAATCCTCCACCATTAATACAGAGCGATATGTACCACATTCACTTATTATCCACAAAGACCCATCACAATATTAAATCGATTGAGCAACCAATCAATGCACAACTTAAACAAACCCCAATTCTTTTGCTTGCAATCCAAAACATTTCACAGTCATCTAAGAGAGAAATAACACACATTTACACAGTCGAAATTCTTAGGAACACACAAACCCAAGCATTACTGAGCAATTATTTGTTCATACACAGAGAATATTTCATGGATGGAGAGAAAAAGAACCATACCTGTAACAAAATGCTTAAAAGGGCGAGTTGGCCGAGCCTTTTCCAAGAGCCTGAAATGCAGAGCTTCACAATCAATAGACCGAAAATGCAACAAGGAACATTGTTAGGGTGACGACCGATAGGGGGAGTATGGAGTGACGTGCAATAAATGCACGCCGCTTCCATCTCCTGGCCTATTCAATTCGAAGTACGAGACATCCAAACATTCACCAATCAATTAAACCATGTATTCAATGCCCAAACATTTGAAATCTACGACAATATCCTTTGCATAGTGCGTTACCCAAACACTTACATGTTAACCCTTGCCAAGTTCTATTCCATCATACATATTGCAATGCTATATGCGCCCAAATCACATCTAATGAAAATCACATAGCCACTAACCAACCATAGTATAATAGTTAGGACTAACACTAACATCCTTTTACTTTTCCATTCGAATTTGCATATAACATTTTATCATAGCTCAACATAGATCCTTTCCCTTTAGAATTCTTTTCATAGGTTTTCTTTCTTTGTTTTGACTATGTTATCACTAATATATCTCTTGTATATATGTGTCTAGGTAATCGATCAAAATGATTAGTGACATGGTTAAATCATAGAAACTCTAAATATATGCCCATCATAACAAAAAATTCCTTGAATTGCAGAAGCATTCCATAAAATGCATCATCCACTTGTTACTATGTCAAAAAGAAACCAAGACTGCATTCTCAACCATGTAGAACTCTGTAAACAACATCAAAACAACAACATAAAAATGTGTGATATGTTTATCCTTGCGCCTCTAGTCTACAAGGGGGTCCCACCTACTAGTATTATATTATTAGCATAGTTAAATAATAGGGCTTTAGCAATACTTTGCGAGCGGAATTCATTGTTGCGATTTTAATCGTCAACAAACTGGCGACTCCACAGGGAAATATGTTTCTGTCAGATTAAGAACTCAGAGTGTCTGGTTTCACAGACCAAGTAACATTAGATCAAGAAGATATAAATTAGAATGATTATGCAATAGGGGGAAGTGAGTGTATTTAATGGAAAAATGACTGGGAATTTGGGAATAACTCATGGAAAGTGTTAAGTATGAGGGGGTTTATCCCTATAAGCATAATCATTCAACTAAAATTTCCTCTTGACTCCAAGGAGAATTTTTTTTTCTGAACTTGTTCTTTTTTTCTGAATTTTTTTTTTTTAATGGATGAAGAAACGAAAATTAGAAGCGAGATGTAACCAACTATCTCATAAAACAACAGTGAAAGAAGATAACAAATCCAATGATGCGTTTAGGGGGATCATCATGACAATTGTGTAATCTTGATTGTTATTGATTAACAATACTTTGCAGAAGTGTCGTTGTGGCAAAATTGATCCAACATTTTAATTGACCAGAAATGAAGTAAAAAATAACAAAAAGCAAGAAGGGTCATAGCAGAAATGAAACAACAAAATTGAAATAAGCAGAAATGAAAGGACATAAACTGAAATAGCAGAAATGGAAAGCTAGAAATGTAAAAGAAGAAATGAAAACTACTAATGTAAAAGCAGAAATGAACACTAATGTAAAAGCATAAATGAAAACTAATATAATACATAAACATTCCGAACAACATTAAACTTTTCAAGTTGGTTCCACGTAATGTTTTAAGTAGGAACCGTTAGTGCTGTAGGAAAACAATCACTCTTGTAAGTCCTTTAGAATATAAGAGTTTGTACCCAGGACAAAAGTGATCTTGAAAGGACCCAGACATAATTTTTGAAACTTTGAATGCCTTCCTCTATTAGCATGAGCTGAATCTCATAACAATACCTTCTCATTGACTTTAAATTTGACAGCTTTGACATTCTTGTTGAAATATTTTTTAACGATCTGTTGTCTTCTCTTTATATTATCCAAGGAAAATGTCCTTTGCTCCTCTAAATCCAAAAGTGCATTCATCCTTTGAGAAACATCCAAAGAATTTAATTCTTCGATCTGTAGCATTAACCTTAAGGAAGAAAGTTCCATCTCAGTCGGCAGAATGGCTTCCTGGACATAAACAAGATGGAAATGAGTGCAACCAGTGCTCACCTTGGTGGTAGCTCGATCTGCCCAAAGGGCGTAAATGAGAAGAGTGTGCCATTGACGAGGCTTATCTTTGATGAGCCTTTTGATAATTCTCACCAGATTCTTGTTGGTAGACTCGACCTTCCCATTTCCTTGGGGGTAGTAAGCTGATGAGGTAAAATGCTTAACCCCCAACTTAGCTAAAAATTAGGTCAGCTTAGCAGAAATAAAATCGGGACCATTGTCTGTAATAATTTCCAAAGGAGGACCAAATTTGGAAAAAATATCATTTTCAAGGAAAGAAATCATCTGCTCATCTGTCGAATGTTTAAGCAGGACAACTTCAACCCATTTTGTAAAATAGTATGTGGCTATCAAGATAAATATTTGTCCTGCTGAAGATGAAGGATTAATAGGACCAATAAATTCCAATCCCCACTTTGAAACAGGAAAGTTCGGGAGGACAGGTTGTAACGACATGGTTGAAAGGCGTTCTTTCCCAACAAATTTCTGGCACTTGTCACAAGATCTCGAAAAAACATAAGAATCACGAAATATTGAAGGCCAATAGTATCCTTTTCTGATAATCTTAAAAGCAGAGGTTTTAGCAGAAAAATGACCTCCTACTTGAATCACAGAATTTGGAGAACCATGAGTTTCTTGCAACAGTTTTTGTGCTTCCTCATTGTTTACACAACGAAGCAGCATACCATCGAAAAATCTTCTAAACAAGAAGTCTCCTATAATGACGTATTTGGCAGATTTGAGACGAAGCCTGCTTCTTTGATGAGTGTCTAAGTTATCTGGACATTTTTTATTTTGCAAATAGTAAACCAAATTTTTATACCAAGGATGTTCAGACACAGGAAGGATTTGGTTATCAATTTAGAACAATGTTGATAGAGAACTATCATGTTCATCGATTTCTTCACTAGTTTCAGCATGCCGAGCTAAGTGAAGGGATAAGTCACATCCCTTCATGGTGTTAGAAGTCATGATAGTTAAATCATGCTCTTGGATCTTGGCAGCCAATGTGCAAGAATCCCTGAAAGATAAGTCTGTAAGAGGAAAACCTTGACAACAGATAAAGGAAATTTTACCAATGTATGCTTACCTAAGATGAAGCGACGAAATTTTTCAACATCTTTAACAAGAGAGAAATCATGTTTTTCTATAAAATAATATTTAAACTCATCATTAGACAAGCTTTGACTCATGTAAGCCACTGTTTTTTCATTACCTTGGTCATCACCTTGCATGAGGATAACATAAACTGCTTCCTTTGTGGCATTAGTATATATCATAAATTCCTTCTTAAAATCAGGCTTCACTAGAACTGGTGTGGAACTGATTGCTTTCTTGATCCCTACAAAGTCATTTTTGACATCATCTTTCCAGGAAAAGGAATGATCTTGCTTAAGCAGATTATGAATTGGCTTGACCATTACAACAAACTCAGGAACAAACCTACTGATAAAGTTAATAACCCCCATAAAAGCTTGAATCTCCTTCTTGGAAGTGGGAGCAGGCAGATTTAGGATAACAACAATCCTTTCAGGATCAATAATTATTCCTGAATCGGAGAAAATGTGTCCAAGGAGCTTGCCCTTGGTAACGCTAAAAATAGACTTAAAATGATTTAGAGAAATGCCAAATTTCCCGCATCTTATGAGAACTCTTTTAAGATGACCAAAATGATCTGATCGGTTTTTAGAGTACACAGTTAATTCATCAAGATAGATCTGAATGATCTCGCCGATCAAATCATCAAAATCTATTTTCATAGCTCTTTGAAAAGTGGCACTTTAATTAGATAAGACAGAAGGCATACGTTCATAAGAAAAAGTGCCCCAACGAGTAATAAAAGTGGTTTTATATTTATCTTCCCTTTTTACCTTGATTTGATTGTAACCAGACAAACCATCAAGTAAGGACATCATCTATGACCCTACAACCTATTGCAAAATCATTTCCATGTTAGGGAGAGGAAGGTGATCTTTTATACTAGTCTAATTCAATGCACAAAAATCTATGCATAATCTGATTTGACCAGTTTTTTTCCAAACAAGAATCAAATTGGAAACCCATTCAAAATACTTAACTGGGAAAATGATCCCAGCCTTCAAGAGTTTTTCCAACTCCTTTCGAATAGTTGCTTCCAGTGCAGGGTTAATGGGTCTTTTCTTTTTCCTAACTGGTTTTATGCCCTCCTTGAAAAGAATGGCATGTTGTATAAGAGCAGGATTAAAACCATGAAGATCCTCATAAGACCAAGCAAAACCATCTTGAAATTCACCAAGCAGTCTAGCGAACTTCGTTTTTTCTTCATCAGAACATTGGACACCTATTTTAACATTCTTTGGAGACTCAGGTGTTCCAATGTTCAAGAAAATGGTTTCACCCACTTTACTTTTCGACTCCTCTTCTTTATGTTTCTCTTTGTCACCTACATCACTCGATGAAAATGAACTTTCTAGAGGAGTCAAGCCTTTAGGAATCTTGTTATCTTCTATTGATATAATTTTCTTAGGCTTATAAGGTTCATTTTGAATGAAAGCACAAATGCTTTCATCACTAGGGAAGACTTTCCATGACTCTATATTGTCAGCGATATGTGGACGATACATAGATTGAAAAGTATAATCAGGTATTTGTGGCAAAAGTTGCCGATTAGGAGAGGCTGCAAAAATAGCTAACCGATCAGCCATTGAGTTCAATTCCCTTTTAACGTGAGTGATGTTGAAAGATAGTAGGTTCGAGATAAGTGCCCAAATAGTTTGGGTGTAGCATTTCATTAACTTGTTGCTAGGAGAGTATATCTTACATACAAGGTTCGTGACACGCTCGGAATCCCCAAAAATTGTAAGGTGACCACAACCCAAATTATAGGCATTTTCAATGCCTAACAATAATGCTTCAAATTCGGTGACATTGTTTATGCAAGCAAACTCTAACCTATAGGAAAAGTTATGATTTTTTCCCACAGGAGAGTACAAGATAATACCATCTATGTTTCCTTCATTGGAACATGAACCATCAAAGTGCATATGCCACATCCTGTTGTCTAATTCAATTTGTTCCAAGGTAGTGTTGTCCTCATCGACAAATATGGAATACACTCCTAATTCCTCCTCGATATAATTCACATTAGGTTGTGGGACACTTTCTATGTAAGGTGAAATTATTCCCTCTTTGAGGACTATGATGTTTTTACCATTCTGAGGAATGGATAAGTGTGTCTCGTTGAGTGAGAGGTATCTACTCGTCAAATCTTGCCAATCTCTTCCTAAGATGATCGAGTAGTTACTTACTGGCATATTGATTACCTGAATATTAAGGGCCATCCTTATTTCAGGGTGTGTGCACAAAACCAAGGTCACATCCTTGATTTCACCTATGGTCGTTTGTTGTAGAATATTATAAGAGAGCATGCTTCTGGCATTTTCATTTGTACAAGACAAGCCTATCTCTTCCATAATAATATTTGACATTACACTTGGGCCTGAACCGTCGTCAATAAGGCAACAATGGGCAATCTTATCCATAACTTTACAAAAATATAAAACGGGTTTTTTTTTACAGGGTGTCTAAAGTTATGCACACCTACTTTATTTACAATGAATCCTCTTCATCTACCTCTTTAGAGAGGTTCTCTACAATGGAAGATTTTCCTTCCATGAAAATTTTTAGATGCTTCTGTTGTTCAGGGATGACAACCATGTCCAGGAGGGTTGCATCTGCTTTGATGTTGGCCAACTATTTTAGAATGTTGTATTTGGAAGAGGGGAGAGGGGAGGTAGTTCCTTGACTGTTATTAGCCTTAGGAACTTGAATGGTAGCAGCTTGTGAAGATGAGCTTGGGATAGAAGAATTGTTGGGAGGATCATATTTGCTTTTAGGAGCATATGATTTATTCCTAGTATTTATGATCATAACATCCTCTGGCTCTGCAAATTCTAGGACAACAATAGTAGTTTCAAGTCTCTTACCAAAGATTTTATCTCTGGAACTCTTCTTTACCTCACATGTATTTTCCTCATTGTGTTCCTCGCAAAAATTACACCAACTACAAGGCATAATAACTTTAGGCTGAAAAATATTTTTGTTTGGATTTCTAAAGGGGGTTTCTGAAGAAGATGAAGCTCCAGGGGTAAGAGAGGAGACATTTCCTTTTCACTCATACACTATCATTCGATTATTCATGTCTTGTACAAGCTGTAAGAGGGTGGACATGTTTGTCTGTTTAATCGAGTCTCCCTTAGGAAGACCTGTTCTTTCAAGCTGTTCTTCATACTCTAAACAAGTATGCAGAGTGGAACCGAGGTTATCATTGGATTTTTCCTCAAACCTATGACGATAGAGGGAAGGTAATGCATTATAATAATGCATGAAAGCGGCTTGGTTCTGACGTCGAATGAGTTCAGGGATTTGATTGTATAACTTGGTGAAACATAGGTTGAAGGACTTGATAGTCTCACCATCCTTATAAGCGATGTTATTGTATTCCCGTAACTGCTCGGCTGGGATTTTGGATTGCCCATAGGTAAATTTGAACCAATAGACTAACTCCTCCCAAGTAGATAAAATATTAGGAGGGAGATCCAAGAAATCGGCCGCAACCTGCCCTTCAAGGGAATTCACAAATAAGCGCATACAAGTATCGATGTCATTTGGCTCCTATGTCGTGACAAGAATTAGAAAATGCCACCAAGTGTTCATTCGTAGTGACAATGTTATTCCCTGAAAACCTAGGGAGATGATCTCTGAATTTAGGAAGTGGACGAGTAGTAGGTGCCAGGTTAAGAGGGGAAGAAACATGCCACAAGGTGGTTGTAGCATCTTCTTCAAACTGAAAAAGCCCATACTTTTTAATGACTTTGGCAGGGTTTGTGGTAGATTGGACATGGAATTGGTGACTATATAAGCTAACAGTAACTAACAAAGCTGAAGATTGTGATGAAGAAGAACCTCCAGTGCCATGAGAGCCACCACTAGATGCCATCTTGTGAATTATAGGTAAGGGAGAGAAACACGAACTAGATGAATTAGACAAGGTTCTCCTTAGAGAACTTTGTTGGGTTGATAACACAACATTCCTTTTTCCTATTTCAGCAATAGGATTAATTTCCAGTGATAAACCTCTTCTTCTGCTAGAAAAACGAGGGTTTAAGGACATGAAAAGAAGATCAAAACTAAAGGAAAAAGAAGGCTATGGCTGATTCCTAAGCTGTTTTTTCCTAGCGTCCCAATGTTCTTGGGCACTTATGTCTTGTTCAATCGCTGCCCATGAGAGATTAAGCTCAACTCGGGTATTAGCAGTGTCTAAGAGTGTATTAAACAAGTTTAAAGCAATGCCGGTCTGATCTTGAAGACTGGGCTCAATATTAGGTTGCCTTGCACCGGGAACAATTATTAAGAAATAAAACAATCAAAGAATCAATATCAGAAAAGTAGATATATTCAATGATAATCAAGCATAAAAATCAACCAGAGAGATATGGAAGATTTCCCCAGTATGGTCGCCAAAACAATGTTGAGGAAAATATATGAAATAATCTTACTCAATCATTTTTAGATCTCGCTTGGCTAAGGCAAGATAGACGAGAATATCACCCTATGTTTATAGCCTCAAAATTTGTTTCCTAATCCACAAGTATTAGTTACAAGGGCTTAGGCTTATTTTTTTACAAATAAAAGATTGCTGAAAAATTCAACATTTTATATAATTTTCTGAATAAAACAGATGCAAAAGTAAATGTGGAGAAAAAATACCAAATCACAATTTAACACAGATGAGACAGAATAGCAATCACTTATTTCATTCCAAGAAATCAAAAGAATCATTCTCTTTACAAAAATGCCTGAGGGAGTTTGGACCAAAGTCAAACTTAGATGTCCCCGATGAAAAACATAAAAAAGGACTTCTGACAGAAAGTAAAAACTAAACTTTAAAAGATGGAACAACTTGCTACAGATTGTTGCCCACTCGACTCTGCACAATATCCTTTATCAATCATGAAATTTAATTCATAAACATAAAAGTCTACACAGACTATCAAAGATAGATTAACACCTTTGAAAAACAAGTGTCTGAATGATGTAATTCAGCCTTGAATCTTTCTGTCTACAATAGGACACTGCTGTCATAAAGGATAATTAGTCTTTCAATGAATTAAAGAATGAATGAAAACTGAACTATCTCAATAAAACTCAAGAGCAAACCTTAATATGCTTTCTCCTTCTATTCTCCTTTTGCCTTTAAACAATCAGTGTTAGTTGAAGTAGTTCAACTACTTCTTTTAGTTAAGTTAACTAAAACTCAACTAACTTTTAGTTTAAGGAAAAACTTAATATAATAATAATAAGTGTCTTAAATAAATAATAACCATTAGGTGGGACCCCGTGTGACTCCCTTTAGTTTCTTAACAAGAATAAACACAACTAATCAATCAATCAAACACATCCCTCCTTGTGGCTCCCATCATCATTCTCATAATTTGAAAATTAATATCAATGATATTTTAAACCATATCCAAAAAATATAATATCCAAAATATCCAAAAAATAGTGTGTTGTCCAAAAACTTCAGCAATCAACCGTTCTCAACAATCAATAAATAAATATACTCAAAAACCATATTTTCCACTTTGGGAGGTAATTTTCCCTTTGTTGCTGCTGTCTCCCTTTGATTTCTCTGAATTAGCCTTAGGCTGTGTGGAGCCTTTAGGCTTGATCTCATTGATAACATGAGAGCAGTCATCTCTCAAGTGCATGCAGGATGAAATGGATTTGGTAGAACCAATTGAGGGAGAGGAGGGGGCAACAACAAATTTCCCTTTATCATGTGCATGGTGGGCTTGGGTTTTGAATCTCTTGCTTGCGTGGGAAGACTGTACAGGTGAGTGTGTTGGGGAAATTTGGACAATTGGGTTAACCAGTGGAGGATGAGCTGGTAGAGAAAAATTGGGCTAGCCACGATGTCGATAGACTGCTGGGTGGACAATCTCTTGCCATTCGTCATTTTCAAGGACTTCACGTTGTAATGAGACATGAGGGGGAAATGGTATACTAGGTGTTGATATTATGGTAGCTTCAGGAGGTATGAACCTCGATTGTGACCTTTGACAAGATTAGAATTTTTTGGAAGGAAGCAAAGAAATGAAGGAAAACCTAGACAAGATGTCGGTTGAAGAGAGATAATTAATATGAATTAATTAGTACCCAGAGAGAGAAGTCGGCCCATGCAAGTCTTCCAAGAATACTATAAATACAGGGTGCTAGTCTCTCATTTGAAACACTTCTCAGAATCACAGAAAGTCAGTTTCTGCGCACTGTAGTCTAGCAGTCTTGTGTGCAAGTCCTGTGGAAGGTGTTGCACCAGTTTTTGGGTGATACTATCTGATCAGCTTGGTTACTTCTTGCTTGGTGGATTAACCTTTCTTAGCTATTGGATTTCTACCAGGATTATTCTCTTTGTCAAGGTCAAGGTGCTCGGAGGGCGGCTTCGGCCTATGGTTGGGTGACAATAGTGATATTGTTAATGGTAAAACGAGCACATTCTCTCATATTCTAACAGGTTATGGGCCCACACCTCCTTCATTTAGTCTAACCATTGGAAGGAAACATAGCCATTAGTATATTGATCTCGCTAAGGAACTGCCGCTAGGGTTACTAGCAGAAGCAACTTCCAAGACACTATCACTAGGGTTACTAGTAGGAGCAGTTGCAGAAACCCTAAATCTCAGATTCGACACCTTGTGATGGAGCATCTCGCTCAAGGAGAAGATATTCAGATGCACCCTAGTTCAATGCACCTTTTGGCTCTCTTAGAATACATAAACGTCAGAGTTGAATTTTTGGATCAAAGCATGACCAACTACCAGTCAACCGAAGACATGAGTGAAATGATCAATCTTCTACACTACTCAACACTCACTAGAACAATTGAAGATGACATATGGATAATCGATAGTGGAGATTCTAGGCACATGACGGGAGATCAAGCCAGACTCTCAAATCTAAATGAGAAGAAGACATCGTACCAGGTAGAGCTTGGAGACAAAATCACTTAGCCAGTCGAAGGATTTGGACAAGCCTCCATCAAGTTGAAAACAGGTAACAATGTTCACTTAAGCAATGTTCTATATGTACCTGGTTTAGAAAAGAATCTTGTATCGATATCTTTCCTAGAAGACAAGGGAAACATAATAGCCTTCGTGGACGGAAAAGTGTTATCATGGCATAAAGACTCCAACACAGAGAATGCTAGGTTTATTGGAAGTCGTGAAGGAAATATGTATAGACTACTAGAACAAAATGAAGATGCTCTCGTACATGACGAAGTCAATCCTAATGAGCTTTGGCATAGAAGGTACGCTCATATTAATTATCAAGCATTACCTTTTCTCAGAAAGATGGTTGAAGGAATAGCAGAATTGTAGTTTACACATGAAGGAGTTTTCAAAGGTTGTGCTCTTGGAAAGAATACCAAGAAACCATTTGCAAGCAACAACAATAGATCTAAGGAGATTCTAGATCTAATACACTCAGATGTTTGTGGTCCGATTCTAGTTAAATATCTAGGAGGATCCCTATACTACGTAATCTTCATAGATGACTACTCAAGAAAGGCTTGGCTATATCTATTGAAAACAAAAGACAAAGTATTTAACAAGTTTCAAGAATTCAAAGCAGAGATAAAGAACCTCACAAACAAGAACATCAAGAACATATAATGGAGGAGAATATACCTCAAAGGAATTCATTGCATTCTGCAAATTGGTAGGGATTAGGAGGGAGTTGACTGTTCCTCATAATCCTCAACAAAATGGTGTAGCAGAAAGAAAGAACAGATCTATTGAAGAAACCGTAAAACCCTTACTAAATGATCAAGGTCTATCCATGTTCTTATGGGGAGAAGCAACAATGACAACAATATATGTGCAAAACAGAAGTCCTCGTCGTATATTGAAGGACATGACACTAGAAGAAGCCTTCTCAGGTAAGAAACCTAATGTGGAAAACCTAAGAATATTTGGATGTTCTATTTACTCTCACATTCCCAAGGACAAAAGGAATAAACTAGAACCCTCAGGAAAGAAGGGGATGTTCGTGGGATACAGTGATTCATACAAGGCTTATAGAATATATTTTCCATAACAACACAAGATCGAAGTCAGTAGAGACGTAACATTCAATGAAACGATGGCCTTCAAGAAATCCATAGAAGAAACTATAGAAGAAGAAGAGATTGAAGAACCTAATGAAGAAAGCATAGAAAATGAAAATAATGAAAAGGAACAACCTAATCATCCTATGGAACCATGTGAAAACATTGATTCAGATATCGTACCTAAGACCAAGAAACGACCAACTTGGTTTCAAGCTACCTTACAAGACACAAAAAGACTCAAGGTTCCAGAAGGAACATTCAGAAAGAGTAAAAGGCCTAAAAGATTCTCAAGCTATGCAACATATATGACGAAGCTTCTAGATGAAGAACCTACCACATTTGAAGAAGCAGTTCAAAAGGGACAATGGAAAGAAGCTACGACGGAAGAACACCAATCCATTATGAAAAATGATGTATGGGAAATCGTACCTAGACCTAAAGAAAAATCAGTGGTAACTTCAAAATGGGTATACAAGATCAAACATGCAGCAGACAGAAGCATGGATAAATACAAGGCAAGATTCGTAGCTAGAGGTTTCTCCCAGAAGGAGGGAGAAGATTATGACGAAACTTTTTCTCCGATGGCTAGATATACTTCCATTAGAGCTATCATATCTCTTGCCGCTTCCATGGGATGGAACTTACATCAAATGGATGTAAAGACAACTTTCCTCAATGGAGCAACTAAAGAAGAAGTATATATTGAACAACCTCAAGGGTTTGAGGTACATTCCAGAGACACTCACGTTTTCAGATTAAAGAAATATCTATATGGACTCAAACAAGCTCCAAGGGCTTGGTATGCTAGAATGGACAACTATCTAACAAGACTTGGTTTCTCCAAGAGTCATGCAGATCCAAACCTTTACTACAAAGTCATGGACAATGCACCTGTGATTCTACTATTATATGTTGACGATCTATTCATAACAGGTGAAGAGTCTCTCATCATCCAATGCAAAAAGGAACTAGCTTCTGAATTTGATATGAAAGATCTAG
>ML804911.1:100129-131183 GCA_009831015.1 Picea engelmannii | reverse complement strand
AATTCTAAAGGGAAAGGATCTATGTTGAGCTATGATAAAATGTTATATGCAAATTCGAATGGAAAAGTAAAAGGATGTTAGTGTTAGTCCTAACTATTATACTATGGTTGGTTAGTGGCTATGTGATTTTCATTAGATGTGATTTGGGCGCATATAGCATTGCAATATGTATGATGGAATAGAACTTGGCAAGGGTTAACATGTAAGTGTTTGGGTAACGCACTATGCAAAGGATATTGTCGTAGATTTCAAATGTTTGGGCATTGAATACATGGTTTAATTGATTGGTGAATGTTTGGATGTCTCGTACTTCGAATTGAATAGGCCAGGAGATGGAAGCGGCGTGCATTTATTGCACGTCACTCCATACTCCCCCTATCGGTCGTCACCCTAACAATGTTCCTTGTTGCATTTTCGGTCTATTGATTGTGAAGCTCTGCATTTCAGGCTCTTGGAAAAGGCTCGGCCAACTCGCCCTTTTAAGCATTTTGTTACAGGTATGGTTCTTTTTCTCTCCATCCATGAAATATTCTCTGTGTATGAACAAATAATTGCTCAGTAATGCTTGGGTTTGTGTGTTCCTAAGAATTTCGACTGTGTAAATGTGTGTTATTTCTCTCTTAGATGACTGTGAAATGTTTTGGATTGCAAGCAAAAGAATTGGGGTTTGTTTAAGTTGTGCATTGATTGGTTGCTCAATCGATTTAATATTGTGATGGGTCTTTGTGGATAATAAGTGAATGTGGTACATATCGCTCTGTATTAATGGTGGAGGATTTCGTTCTGTGTATTATCGTTGGTGGTTCCCTCACAATCATGATTGTAACCCTTATCCAGACACATTCGGATTGCCATTATATTGTTGTGTAATTTATTCAAACCCAAAGTCATGGTCGTGGGCTCATTCTTAGTGTATTTTCACCGAAGTATCCCAAGATCCAATCTTGGGGTGGCCATAACATTAATATGTACTGTATATTTGTGGGGTGATATAAGTTATACTTCGGTGTTATGTGTCATCACTGGTATTGCTGTCAGGTTGTTCGGCTCTTAAGAAAATGGACAGAGAGGTTATATATTTGTGTGTTCTTTGAATAACTTTCACTATTCAGTTAACTTCCCCTCTCTTTTGCAAGCGATAAACGCACTATGTGCACTGGTTGTTTTACCCTACCCGTCTTTTCTTTCCTCGATGGCTAACTATTGGTTATGTTGCTCAGACTAGGAGTAATAAGAAGACTTTGTGGCTTATTGGTGTGTCTGTATCGAAAGGTATTTTACCTGTGGTTGATAAGTCTCTGAATACCTCCGGTTCTTTGTTCTATTGTTAAAAAGATGAGCATGCTCTTGATTGTCTCCCTGCATTTGTTTTCAATAGAGCCCGATTTTAATCTCCAACTGTCCTTGCTCCCTTCAGGCATCTTCTTGGTTGTAAAATATGAGTTTATCAGTGGAATGGTCATGGAGGTTTTTCGTCGAGTCCTTGTCTCATCTTTTTATGATAAAATTGGTTGAACAATTACAATGGGAACATGAAATTATATACAGTCGAGAATTGTCTCCTTTCATTATGGTGCTTTTACTAGCGTGGTATTGATTGAAATTGGAAACACTTGTGTGTTTTGCTAGACCCGATCAAGGTTATGGTTAATTTTGAAAGTGGTGCATGTGTGTAATTGGCTATGTTCACCTCATATATATTATTGGAGCATCGTGCAGATTATAAATGGTTATATCAACAGTGATAAGGCTCAAGTTTTATGTTGACTATGGTTTCGTTGCAACACCTTGTTGATTGATATGATGAAGACTGTGTGTAATCGAGCATATTTTAGAAGTATGTTCGTATTTGAAAAAAGAACCCATGTATATTTTAATTAGGACCGATTGCAAATTGGTAGACAGTGGATGTTTATTATTACAGTGATGCATTATGGGATAGAGGTCGAGCATATTGTTGTGCGTTTTTTTTAATTCTTAAAAAGAAGGCAAAGAAATAAAATATCATTTCCTTCTCAAATAGGACTGTTGAATGGAAGGTTTATTTTGGTTATGAATTATGGTTGCACAGACTGTTATGAATTGATGAATTCTAGGAAATTTAAATGTTGGAACATCAAACAATTTGATACACAGTAAATGTTGGTGTGGTGTTGGTGTTTTTTGGATTGATTTTAGTACAGAGTTATGATTATTGATTAATTAATTTGTTTTATGAACAGTATCCATTAACTTCCCTACCATTCTCTCACTTTTTCGCACATTAGGAATCCCCTCACATTCCCAGATTCACTTTGCACACCCTATTCTTAAAATTAAATTATAATTAAATGGAAACTTTGTATTACAACAATTGAAGGATGACACAGAGATGAGTTACAGTTGATATGTTTTGTTATTACAACACAGTTGATTGTTTAATAATCTGTTGAGTAGTAATCATGATCTACTCCCTTTCATTTTATCACTTTTCGCTCAATACAACCCCTCAGATATCCCAGAACCCTTATTCACCCCCTGCTCATTGACAAGTATTAAACAATTTTTATGGATCGGATTGCATGAGTCTGATGTGTTGTTGAGCCAAACTTTGTTTCATATTTAAAGAGATGTCATGTATGGTTTGTTTAAGAAGCTTGTTGCTAATAGACTTTGCATACAGGAATGAGCTTCTTCGGCAGAGGAAGAGGAAATTGGAACAGAGGCCCTAGAAGGCCAAGATTTTCGATGCATTTTGATGCAGATCCACAAGAGTTAGACCAGCTCTTCCAAGCTGGATTTTTCAACCGGATTGGACAAGGGGTAGTCCAAACTAGGCCAGAAAGGCCTCCCTTCCAACCCCAGCATGTCCCCGGTATCCCAATTCGCTCTCATGTCTCATTACAACCTGAAGTCCCTGAAAATGACAGATGGAAAGAGATTGTCCACCCAACAGTCTCCCAACATCGTGGCTGGCCCAATTTGTCTCTACCTACTCCTCCTCCACCGGTTAACCCAATTGTCCAAATTGCCCCAACACACTCACCTGTACAGTCTTCCCACACAAGCAAGTGACTCAAAACCGAACCCCACCATGCACATGATAAAGGAAAAATTGTTGTTTTCCCCTCCTCTCCCTCAAGTGATTCTGCCAAATCCGTTGCATCCCACATTCACTTGAGAGATGATTGCTCTCATGTTATCAGTGAGATCAAGCCTAGAGGCTCCACACAGCCTAAGGCTCATTCAGAGAAATCAAAGGGAGAAAACAACAACAAAGGGAAAATTACCTCCCAAAGTGCAAAATGTGGTTTTTGAGTATATTTATTTATTGATTGTTGAGAACAGTTCACTGCTAAAGTTTTTGGACAACGCACTATTTTTTAGATATTTTGGATATTCTAATTTTTGGATATGGTTTAAAATATCATTGATATTAATTTTCAAATTATGAGAATGATGATGGAAGCCACAAGGAGGGATGTGTTTGATTGATTGACTAGTTGTGTTTATTCTTGTTAAGAAACTAAAGGGAGTCACAAGGGGTCCCACCTACTAGTTATTATTTATTTAAGACCCTTATTATTATTATATTAAGTTTTCCCTTAAACTAAAAGTTAGTTGAGTTTTAGTTAACTTAACTAAAAGAAGTAGTTGAACTACTTCAACTAATTTTGATTGCTTAAAGGCAAAAGGAGAATAGAAGGAGAAAACATACTAAGGTCTGCTCTTGAGTTTTATTGATATAGTTCAGTTTTCATTTAGTCTTTAATTCATTGAAAGCCTAATTCTCTTTTATGACAGCAAGGTCCTATTGTAGACAACAAGATTCAAGGTTGAATTACATCATTCAGACACTTGCTTTTCAAAGGTGTTGATCTATCTTTGATAGTTTGTGTAGACTTGTTTGTTTATGAATTAAATTTCATGACTGATAAGGGATATTGTGCAGATTTGAGTGGGCAACAATCTGTGGCAAGTTGGTCCAGCTTTTAAAGTTTAGTTTTTACTTTCTGTCAAAAGTCCTTTTGTATGGTTTTCATCAAGGACATCTAAGTTTGACTTTGGTCCCAACTCCCTTAGGGATTTTTGTAAAGAGAACAATTCTTTTGATTTCTTGGAATGAAATAAGCGATTGCTATTCTGTCTCATATGTGTTAAATTGTGACTTGGTATTTTTTCTCCACATTTACTTTTGCATCTCTTATATTCAGAAAATTATATAAAATGGTTAATTTTTCAGCAATCTTTTATTTATAAAAAAATCAGCCTAAGCCCTTGTAACTAATACTTGTGGATTAGTAAACAAATTTTGAGGCTATAAACATAGGGTGATATTCTCATCTATCTTGTCTTAGCCAAGCGAGATCTGAAAATGATTGAGTAAGATTATTTCATATCTTTTCCTCAACAGGGTGCACAAAGTCAAGAGGTTTCTACCTCTTCTCCTTCTTCTTCTAAACATATCATTCTAAAGCATCTAGCAACTATAAAATCATATGCATCATTACTGGATATGGTCACTATCCAGAGCAACTAAAGAATCTTAAAGAATTTATGGAAGGTAAAACTTCCACAATTGCTAGTTTATCTGAAGAGCCAAGTGAAGAAGAAATGCATATAAATAAAGTAGTTGTATATAACCCTAGGAGTTATATTAAAAATCCTCCCTTCTTTGTATCAATAAAGATAATGGATAAAATTTCCCAATGTTGCTTAGTTGATGGTGGGTCAGGTCCTGATGTTATGTCAAAGATTATCATGGAAGATTTGGGTATTTCATGCACAAACGAGAAATTAAAGAGCATGTTTTCTTATAATAGTAAGCATCAAGGTACAATTGGTGAAATCAAACACTTAACATTATTTTTGTGTGCACATCCAAAAATAAGAATCACCTGCAACATTCAAGTGATAGACATGCTAGTCTACAATTATTCTATTATTTTAGGAAGATATTGCCAGGAAATAACATCATTGTCCTCAGGGAAGGACGATTCCCGTCATATATTGAGAGTGTTCCAAAACATCGAGTAAATTATATTGAGGAAGACCTAGGTGTATATTATATTTTTCTTGAAGAATATGGTGATTCTGTTTTACCCTCTTCAGAGCTTGAAGACAAAATGTGGGACATGCACTTTGATGGTGCATGTTCAAGTGAGGTTAATGGTGCAGGTATAATATTGTACTCTCCTTTAGGAGAGATTCACAATTTTCTTACAGATTAGAATTTGCTTGTACTAATAACATTACAACATTTGGAGCCTTGATCCTTGGTATTGAAAATGCTTTTAATCTTGGTTGCTATCATCTTATTGTTTTGGGGGATTCTGAGTTGATTGTGAATATGGTTAGAAGAATTAAACTATAGTCCCTCAAACAAGCTATTGAAAATATATACACATGCAGTATGGTGTTTGATTTCAATTTATTTTATCTTTTAACATCGCACACATTAGGAGAGACATGAATTCAATGGTTAATAGACATGTTCTTTTGCAACAAGTCCTACAAGGCAATTGCTACCTCAAAGGCCCAATTGTACATTCATGTCTTATATCGTCCACATTTTCCAAATAATGTATAATCATGCCAAGTTTTTCCTAATGACGAAAGTATTTGTGCTTTCTTACAGAATGATCCTATTAAAAGAAAGGAAAGTGTATCTTTGGAAGAAAATAAATTTCCTAAAGGACTAATTTATGTATAGAGCTCATTCTCATCAAGTGATGTTGGAAACAAGAAATACAAAGAAGAGGACTCAAAAAGAAAAATTGGTGATATTATTTCTCTTAATATTGGGACTCATGATAACCGAAAGACTTTCAAAATTGGAGCCCAATGTTCAGAAGAAGAAAAACATAAATTCATGGAGTTATTTTGTAAATTCAAAGATGTTTTGCTTGGTCATGTGAGGATAGTCGTGGTTTTGATCCTAATTTTATTCAACATGCTATTCATATTAAGGAAGAAGTGAAACCAGTTAGGAAAAGACAAATACCTATCAATCCTACCTTTGAAGCTACCATTAGAAAGGAAGTTGAGAAATTGATTAATGCTCACATTATTTTTTCTATAAAATATTATGAGTGGGCATCTAATTTTGTCTTAGTGTGGAAGCAAAATGGTGATATCAAATTATGTGTCGATTCCTATGCTTTGAATAAGGAAAGTGTAAAAGACAATTTTCCTCTTCCAAATATGTAATTAATTTTGTAGCAAGTGGCAGGGTCACAAATGATGTCCCTTCTTGATGGTTTTTCAAGTTATAATCAAATCAAAGTCAAGAGGGAAGTTAAATACAAAACCACATTTACTACTCGTTGAGGCACCTTTGCATATGAAAGAATTCCTTTGGGTATAATAAATGTAGGCACTACTTTTTAGAGGGATATGCAAATAGCCTTTGACGATCTTATCGGTAAAATTATTCAAGTTTATCTCAATGATTTAAATCCAGAAACCAACAAGATCATTTTGATCTTCTTAGAAAAAATTTCCTACGTTGCAGAAAGTTTGGAATGTCCTTGAACCCTACAAAATCAATCTATGGTGTCACACAAGGAAAAATTATTGGCCATGTTGTTTCCGATTCAGGAACTAATATTGATCCCGAGAGGGTTACCACAATCTAAAATCTTCAAGCTCCTTCTTCAAAAAAAAAGATTCAATATTTCATGGGTAAAATCAATTTTGTTAGAATATTTATCCTTGATTTTGCAAGAATGGTTAAACCAATTCATAACATGCTTAAGAAAGATTGTGCATTCTCATGGAATGATGATACTGAAAAATATTTTGTAGAAGTCAAGAAATCTATCAATACTGCATCGATTTTGGCAAAACCGGATTTTGAAAAGGATTTCATTATCTATACTAATGCTACTAAAGAAGAGATATATATTATCCTTCTTCAAAAGGATGATAAAAACAATGACCAACCCATAGCTTACATGAGCCAAAGTTTATCAGACGATTAATTTAAATATACTTTGATTGAAAAACATTTATATGTTCCTGTAAAAGCTATTGAAAAATTTCGCCATTATATCCTAGGGAAGCACACACAGGTAAAATTCCTTTACCTACTGTTAAGTTTTTTCTTTCTCAAACTCATCTTTTAGGAAAACTTTCACATTGGCTTGCTAAAATCCAAGAATGAGACTTCACGAGAACAACTTCTCGCATAATCAAGGGACGAGATCTAGCCTTATACATGAATCAACATCTTGAACCAAATGTTTCTTCTGAAAATGATGAGGATGCTTTGTCAACATTGTTTCTTGTTGAACATGAAAATTTTGATTTAGTAGAACATCCTTGGTACAAAGACATCATTTATTATTTTTAATTTTAAAAATGTCCTAATAATCTTGAAAATCATCAATGTAGGAGGGTTTGTCTTGAAGCCTCCAAATATCTAATATTGGGTACTTCTCTTTTCCGCAGAACTATTGATGGATTGTTGTTACATTGTGTAGATAATATAGCAGCCCAAAAAATCTTGAAGCAAATTCATGGATCAACAGATTTAGGTATTCATATTGGTGGTCATTTTGTTGCAAAATCCATTGCATTGAAAATTTTGAGAACCAGTTATTACTAGCCTTCAATCTTTAGAGGTTCCTACAAATTTTACATAGGCTTGTGATGAATGTCAAAAGTTTGCAAGCTAAGAAAAGTTCTTTGTTGTGCATTTACAACCAGTTCTTCTAGATTTCCCTTTTTCTAATTGGGGATTAGATTTCATTGGTCCTATTAATCCTTCATCTTCTACTGGGCATATTTTTATCTTAACAACAACAGACTATTTCACTAAGTGGATTGATATTGTACCACTCAAGCATGCACAAGATGAACAAGTAATCACATTCTTGGAATCTAATATATTATCTTGTTTTGGTCTTCCGATATAAATCATTTATGATAATGGGCTAGCTTTCTTGTCTGCAAAGTTTAGTCAATTTCTTAATAAATTTGGGGTGAATCATTTTACTGCATCCACTTGCTATCCGCAAGGAAATGGGAAAGATGAGTCCACAAATAAAAATATGGTTAAGACTCTAAAGAGCATTATAAATGATAAACGCCATCAGTGGCGCACATTACTCACTTATGCACTTTGGGCAAACCGAACCACAACAAAAACTAGTACTAGTCGTACCCATTTCCAATTGTTATATGATCAAGAATCGATTATGCATGTGGAACTTGAGTTAACCTCCCTTAGATTAGCATTGCAGGCTAAAGAGTTAAACTCTACAAACATCCCTCAAAGGATAAATGCCTTGTTGGATCTTGAATAACAAAGGAGCCATGCTCTCGGAAATATCAAGAAGGGACAACAATCTTTCAAAAAGTATTTTGAAAAGAAAGCAAAATTACATACTTTTGCAGCTGATGAAAAAGTGTTACTTTCGGATTATGCTCATGCTGACAAAGGTAGGCATACAAAGTTTTAGAAGCTTTGGTTGGATCCTTATATAATCACCTTTGTTGTTGGTAATAATTCTTATTTATTGAAAGACATAGATGGGCGATTATTTTCTTATATGACTAATGGTTCGCATTTGAAACACTATGTCGAACCTGACTAATTTTTATTGTCTACCAGTGTTTCTTGGATATCATTTTTATTTTCAGCTTGTACAATTTTAATTCTTTTATTTCTCTTTTATATTTAAAGTTTATTTATCTTCTTTGATTTTGAGTTCTGAGTCAAAATTGTATCAATCGAAGTCATTGGTCTAATCGTTTATTTGCAAAATTTTAGTTAAATTGTTCTAAACAAACAATAGAGTCAAATGAATGGTTTTCGGTCCACAACACTACTTATGTAGTTTTTTGTTGTACCTTCGAAATGTCTTGTTTAAACTTAGTGGCTACAATTGTTTCCATCTTCTCCTTTCCCATGCTTCCCTCCATGAGTGAATCATTTCAAGAGTATATCAGAAATTTTTTACAAAATCTTTTGAGAAGAAAAGACAACAGCAAACTTGATTTATGTTTCAAAACAAAAACCAAAAATTCCTGAGTTCTAGACTACTATAAGCATATTTTCCTATGGAGTCACCAGATGTTGACTCAAAATATCGTCACCTATTAAAAACGCTCACAAATAATTATGAAGCCTATTATAATTACTACTATATAGCTAGTGGGTCTCGAAAGATTAAAGGCGGAACATTGGTCCTTCGATATTTTCCACAGCATGATATACTTCACTTTGTCCTCTTCAAATCACTCGTTCATGGTGATATTGCTATGCATATGATTGATATTGAAAATATTTCTTGCAGTTGGGTATGAAAGTAATAAAGGATCCATGTCTTCCAACACCATGACAACATTTATAAAAGATATCCAAGAGAAATTTATCCAAGTCAAAGCATGTGGTTTAAATTTCGAGTTCAAAATACATGGCATACAAGTTAATCATTAAAATCACATATATATCATTATGAAACTTATATCATTTTTAATGGTTTGTATATTTTGAAGAAAGGGTTTTGGATCAATACATTTATATATGGTTTTTATACGTGGTTCAAATACCATTGGGTTCGATATATGGATATCACATAAACCATAACTTGTGTTAAGTCTGGGCGATATTATGATGGAGGTTATCACAAGTTGTTTTAAAAGTTTGGTTATTATATCATATTAGAGGTAATACTTTGCATAGAAAACAACCAATATATGACTTATGACAAGCTCAGATATGATACAAAGATGTCTTGGTTTATACATTTTACATGTGGTATATGGTTTACGATATAGTTTTTTTCTAGGTTACAAGTTGTTGACTGCAAATCCAATGTTATTTGGTTTGATATGGCGTAAAGACTCACACGCTATGAGGGTTGTGGATTGTTGACTTGGAAATCATGGTGATGGTTTGTTGGGTTGGCGGCGTGGAATAACTGGCCATGCATTGAAGGTGCTAGGATGTGGGAATTTACTCCACAATCCCACACACTATCACTCCCTTTCTACCTTGGTTTTGGGTCATTTGCTCTGTTGGTTGTGGAAAAAACAGCTTTCAGCTCTGTTGGCTGAGATTTTCGCTCTTGGTGGTATCAATAACTGATTCAACCCTCACATTTTCTTTTAAAGCACTATTGTACACAGTATGAGCTAATTGTTTGTTTTATATATTCTCTAATGAATTTTTCTTTATGAATGGCTATATTTGTCTCTATTTAGCATGACTGTGTGCAAAAATGTCTCATTTCTCCCTTCTTTGTCATTTCATGAAAGAAAAAGAAAAAAAGTGTTTTGTTTACATAAAGTTGGTATTAGCTCTATTTTCATCTTCCATACTTGCACTTTCCATATCAATTTGCAATAAAGAAAAGGATTTCAGGCAGCTTCTGGTTTGCATGCAAGCAAGACTCGAAATCGAGTTGTCTTTATCTTTTTAGTTTCTCTAGTCATTTTGAAAACTACCCATTCCTTTTATGAGATTACAGTCATGGGTTTTTATGTTGTACAACTCATGTTCGAGTCCCTCTATGAAAGCTAACAATTTTTTTTGGTTCAAACCCAAATAGAAAGTTTTACACATGGAGGTGTCCATGGTTTCGATTTCAGGTTTGTATAATAGCTTATGTTGTTGAAAGACAACCACGGAATCAAACCCATTTAGTATAAATTTCTTGTACACTTATGAGTTCCACCTGAATTGTTGTTCTAATTTAAAATTATGTGGTTGAAGTGTTTTTCGACATGAGTTACGGATAAGTTGAAGCTTGAATTTGGTGATTGGTTTGGTTTCATATATTTTTCATATAATTAGTTCTCCAATGTTTTTCCTCCCTCCTGGACTTATTTTTTTTTAAAGAAGTGATGAGTTTGAACCCTAATCTGGTAATAAGCCTCACAAGATCGAATGTGGGTCACTGGAATCATATACAGTCATGCCATCTTCACTAAAAATTAGGGCTTTTGGAATTTTAAATTTTGGTCATGGGTTAAAAGTTTCTCATGCATAAAGAAAGTTTGTGTTTTACAGTTAATTCAAATATGGTTGAGCTAAGTCTAAGTATTACAGTTTCAAAAGCATAGGTTGCAAATGTGTCTCTATAATTTTAGTTATAGGCTCAAACTTGGGTCTTTTAGATTCAAACTTATGATGACATTTCCAATTGAACTACAACTCTTCCTCACATTTGCCTCAATTTAGTGTGACTTTGGTTAAAATATTTTGAGTACAACTGAGATTTGGTCAAATGATACATGCATAAAATTTTGGTATATTTGGTTTATCAGTTGTTGTTTGAAAACATGGAATGGTTGGCAATTTCTCATACATAGTTGTGATGATAAGATTGGTGCATGCCTCTTATATTTGGTCTGACAATAATAATAAACCTATCTCTCATGGTTTATGCTATTTTGGTTTATGGTTGTGGTGTAACGACATTATCTATTGGAAATTATTAAGATCATATGTTAATAAAGGTCATTGCATAGCCAATAAGGAATGATTTTATGATGGTTTAAATTTTTATAATGATTGAGTTTTAAAGTTGTTATGTGAACCTCACACTTCCCCTTCATGTATTTCATTTTACATAAATTATTTCCTTTTATTCCCACTCAAATAAAATTCATTTTCTATGTTTTTTCTCCCTTATCCACATAACTAAGGAAAGATATCATTTAATTTGACAGATGAGAATGATTTGAACAATATGGTATGGATAGGATGTAATAATTATTTACTGGCAGTTTTCAAATGGTTGGTTTTGATTTGGTTGAGTTAGAGGCAGTAAATACAGTCTTTGGTTGATGACATTTGTAGTGAAAGTCATATGGATTGTTATATAGACTCACTATCCCTCATTAATTTCATTTTACATAAAGTATTTCCTTCAAACCCCATTCATATAATTTTTTGTTTCCATACTTACCATGTCTATATAATTAAGATGAAGGGAATTTGAAAGAAATGTATGACCAAGATTATTAATTAGATGTGGAGTTTTATTACAGCACGTATGAATGATTGAAAAAGAATTGGGAATTATTTTGGCTGATTGACATTATGATAAACACTTGTAGACATGTTTTGAAATACAATTTGGACAGCCTTTTGTATGGAAGTAGTAATCAACATGTACGGATTTCAGACTTGGGTATTGTTGAATGAATGTTTTCAAAGTTGTACTTCTATCTCTATTTCCACTTTTCTCCTTCACTTCCCGTTTGTGTTGCATGGTTGTGTTATGTCAGAGCCAAATTAATCATGGTGATAAATTATGCTAGATGTTTTGTCTTACTACGACTTATGTATGTACTAATTTGACTATGATGGATATAGATGAGCTTATTTAGCAGGGGTAGCAGCAAAGGAAGGAACAGAGGAAGAAGAGGCAGATTTCCTAACAAATTTTGGCAACCTGGGGGGCATAAGAAATTAAGGTTATCTATTCACTTTGATGTTTATTCTTATGAATTTCAACGACTGATCCAAACTGGGCATTTAAACCTTGGTGGAGAGAATGCCTTACCACAACCCCAAACACCCCCTAATGTTATCTCGTAGCCTCACCTTGGTATTGTTAACGTTCATGAGTCCCTTGTGCAGCCTCATAATGATGGATGGGGTGGTATACCTGCTAATACTTCTTATAGTGCTAATCAATGGCCCATTGATCCTCCTCCTCCTCATGTTCATGCAGTTGCCACTAATGCATCTTTTCCTTCTCCTCCAGTTCACCCAATATTACCAGTTCACACTTTTGCTACACATGATTCTATGCTTCATCCTCCTCCTCCAATAGATTACAAAACTACACCACATGGATCTCAAATTGACAAAGGAAAGTATCCAATTACCTCCACTAGCATGGATAAGTCCTCTTCCTTTGCTCACTCCAAGATAAAATCAACAAGCAGTGGTAAGAGAAGTTTAAATTATTTGCATCCAAAGGTAGCCCAACTGGAAGAAAAGATGTATCAGTTTGAGGACTTAATCAGGGAAAGGGAATCTCAACATAACTCACCAATGATCGATACTTTTAACCATTAGCAAATAATATCTAAAATATTCTTGAATGGAAAAAAATGTGAATGCATCATCAAGCCATCTAAGGTTCGACTAGATTAGCGAACTTTAATATGTGTAGCAGTAGCTCAACAAGGGTGCACATGAGTTTGCACAAGCAATTGTGAAATGAAGGGAAGCCTGACAACGTTTTGTTGGCTAGAAACTGATGACCAAAATGGTTATCAACACCCTCCTTTATAAAATTTGTTATGTATTTAATATTAACTTACTTGGTTGAAAGTTACTTTATCTAATCAGTTCAAGTAATTTGTTTTAAGTCACTTTTTGAAAAAGTTCATGCAAAATGCATTTCATTTAAATTATAAAAGTGAATCACTATAAAGTAACTTTAATATTTATTTTTTTTAATTATTTTTTACATGCAACTTTAATTTATAAAGTAATTTTATTGTAAAAGTGATTCTCACTTATTCTATAAAAGTGGGTCGCTCCATAAGTAACTTATTTGTAAAAGTGAGCTTATAGGTAAAGTTAGCAATAAAAATTTTCTACTCGACATTCTCATTGTCATACAACATGGGCCAACTTTTACTTGCCATGTGGCACTTTGGTTACCATTTATATGTCTTTTTTAAAAAGGGCATAACTTTCACATCCGAAGTTTGTTTTCTATGCCATTTTTTTTAACTTTATATTTTTCAAGATTTTTCCATCTAGATGGTCAATTTAAGCTTTGAATCCATATCACTTACATATTTTAATATGGATGCTCCAAGTGATTGTCTGCTTACTAGTACTTACTACTTCTCATGGAAATTCCATATGGAGGATGTACTACAAAGTAAGAGATTATACCAAATTACCTTGGAAAAGAAAAATCCTCCACTGATGCCGAAAATAAATCCAAATGGGATAATAAGAATGACAAATCACATGGATTAATTGGAATGCCCATTTATCATGATTTATGGTTTCACCTTTAAGGAATTGATGACCCAAATGAAGCATGGGATAAGTTGTAAAATGCATTTGGTAAACATAATGTGATTCGAGCCCACTGACTTGAAAATCAATTAATAACTTTAAATCACAATGATTTCCCTTACATTGAATATTATTTATCTAAGCTCAAAACACTTAAAATTTTGCTTCAAGACTATAAAATGGATATGAAGGATTATCAATGTATATATGTTATTCTTGTTAAGCTTAGTAGTGCCTAAATTGTTTTTGTATCTACCTTTTACTCTACCAAAGAAGCTCTAAGGGATTCATACACAAAATCCTCTCTACATTATTTCCTCTATGCTATTATCAATATTTATTTGGCCTCCAAGTATTTCAAACGAAGGAAGGAATTTCTCTTTCCCAATATACGTATGCATGCGACCTTCTTTGCCTCTTTCACATAGAATATTGTAATCCAACCCACCTCCCTTCCAATATGGAGTCAAACTTGTTTTTGGTTATAATACACCCGAAGTAGATGCCACTTTGTACCATCAGTTAGTTGGTAGCCTTTTGTATTTGACTCATACCCATCATAATATTTCCTTTGATGTTGGTCTTGTTCCCCGATATATGCAAACGCCCCATGAGAGCCATTAGAAAGTAGAAAAAATGACACTTTGGTATATCTGGGGTACAATTTAGTTTGGGATACATTACAGTTTAGGGGGGACTCTTTTGTTGGTTGGTTTCACTGATTATGATTGCGCTAGTGACCCTGATGATCGAAAGTCTACTGCAAGTTATGTTTACAATCTTGGTTCCGGACTTGTCACTTAGGATTGTAAGAAACAATAGGCTCTTGTTCTTTCTTTAGTATAAATAGAGTACTGAGCAGTAGTTAATGCAAGTCAAGAATCCTTATGGCTTCGAAAAATCCTTTTAGAGTTTGCATTTCAACAACAACATCCAACCACACTTTGGTGTGACAATCAAAGTGCCATCAAGCTCACCTAAGATCTAGTTCAACATCAATGCATCAAACACATTGAGTTACAACTACGCTTCATTAGAAATATCATTCATGATTGCATTCTTGAAGTGGTATTTTCCCCTACATATGATCAAGTTGCAAACATTTTCACAAAGTCTCTTACAAAAACAAAGTTTTCCAAACTTTGATCTATGTTAGGAATTCAGGAAGATGTCACTAAAGGGGGATAGGCTCTAATGTCTCCTTCCTTCTCCTATTGTGTCACCTTTGTAAATCCTTCAATCCTATTCCAATTTTTTCTTAAGGGGGAATGTTAGGATATTTAGACACTTAGGAGTTAGTCAAGATCAACTTGGTCTAATGTGTCTTTAGGTAAAATTGTGTTTCTTTAGTATGCATTTGTAATTATGTAATCCAATGATCATGACATGTTCTAGACATAAAGTGATCTGACGACTCATAATCTCCTCGATACTAACGTATATTGATTTGTGGCTTAACACCTAGTTAGTCCATGATCTCTATTTAAAGAGCATGGAGGGTCATTTGTTGAAGATCGATTGTGAGAAACTCTCTTGTAAAATATTTTTCTTTTGCATTAACATATTTCCTCAAGTGGTTGCATTGGCTAGGGTCATGGATTGTTTCCCTCTTTAATGATTTTAGCCATGTAAAAACACTGGTGTATTGATATTTGATCTGGTTGTGTGAGTTATTTCTTAAGGTGTTTTTCCTATGTAGAAACACTTTGTTTTGTCGAACATTTAATAATCGTATTTGATGATCTCCATAATCTCTACTCTTTTGGATCTGTTTAATGAAATCTCTCTGATACCGAGTCTTCCCATGTTTCTCTTTCCATATTAGGTTCTCTTTGTACAAAATAGATAGTTGTAAGCTTGACTCTTGCAATTTGAAATATTTGGAATAAAAATCTCTTTTTATTTGTGTATTTCCTTGATCTTCTTCCAAAACTTGTTCCACAAAAATAGATACCAAACCCTATATTGTCTTATAATAATTCACTTGATTTTCCAATAAAGAAATTTTATTTTCTAGATTTCGAATGTCAACCAATTTAGATCTAGCTTTATCAACAGTGGCATCTGAAATAGTTAGGCCTACTAAAAGTATATCAGTTAACTTGGTCCTTTTGTATCAAGTTCATTTTCCTTAGTGATACACAGGTTTGTATTATCCAGGTAAATTATTTTCCTCTTCTGGAATTATTTTACAATAGAATGTCCTCTTTTATTATAGGCTATGAGTTTTACATCAACAACATATTCCACAGGGTCTAGGTTACTTTGATCATCCCAAGATAAAATATTATCCATACCACCTAGTGTGACTACCTGTTAAATTTAAATAGTTATATCCTAAATTTATTTTCCTTTTTTTGTGCTTGGTTTAGGGATAACCAAATTCTCCATAGTTAAGTCAATAAAGTTGCTTGGAGGTGGTTTGACCTGTGTGATGTCTACTCTAGGGTTTGATCGACAGATTACTACTCCTAGATGTTCTATATACTTTATGTGGTAGCTCCTTGATATTTTCTTAATTGTGATATTTTTTCTTGTTCACTTACTTATTTTTTCTTGTTCACTTTCTTAATTGAAAACTTACTTATTTCATTGGATAACAATTGAACTTTGTTTCATCGAGAGGGATGCGAACTTTTAATTGGAGCATTTCTAAACTTTGCATCGGGATCAAAGTTTTCTTTAACCTGATGGAAAAAATATATTCCTTCCATGTGCTATTGGATTTTTTTTTAATTTTCAATCGAAACATTTTAAAACTTTCATCAAGAGTGAATTTTATTTCCACTTTGATCGTTGGAGGAAACTTTTCACTTTTAAAGATTTGCATCGTTGGAGTTCTTTTTAACTTATTTGTATGACACGATTGGAGTTATTTTGAACTTTCCACAAAACAAGAGTTTAAACCTACCTTTGATATATAAAGCATGTCGATGTAAAATTTAATTTTCATCGAAGTGCAAAGTAAACTTGTTACTTCAATGAAAGTGGAATTTTTCTCCGATAAGAGTTTCAAAAGACCTTTTATTAAACTTTTTGACTTCAAAATTTTTTGGGGTTTTATAGAGAAAAGAGTAAGTAAAATGAAAATTTGTTTTACATAGAATGTCAGCAAACTTAAAATAAAAAATATTTTATAAATAAAGAATTCAAAAACTCAAAGAAAAAGTAGAAAGTGGTACCCACAATTTTATTGAAAATTTTAGGGTGTGATGAGGTCTCAACTCATCATTACAATTTTCCTATATATAGGTGATTTAAGTAGTTATAAGATTCTAAAATACACAAGGAAATCTATCGGCTATAACTCACTCCAACAAAAGTGTTTGTGTCTTTAGTTACATGTGCATAGGGTTGAGGTAACTAAGTTTAGAGGATGTATTAGATGACTCCTTAGCTTCTGTGTACTAAGGCAACTTCTATAGAACTATGTACTCAATCTTATGTTGTCTCTTGGCTTTTGCAAATTCATGTTTTACTAAACTTTTTTTTGTACCAATACTTAGTCAAGATCAAGCCACAACAAATCCTCTTTACTCTTTATTGTGAAACATCAAATATTTCTTTAAAATAAAGAATAAAGTTTCGTATAACTATGATACAATTATTTTTTTCTTCTTAAAATTTCAATGTATATTTGGTATAAACTTCATCTAATTCAAATTCTATCTATGTAATCCCCTTTTAGAAAAGTTTTTGAAGCATTTGATAAATAAATAAGTAAACAAAACCCCTCAATTAGCCTTTGTCATATTCTCGTATATCTCATTTTTTAATTCAAAACATTATTTTCCGAAAAAAAAATAAAAAAAAAAAATTCCCCTCACTTAGTCGGTGGCATATTGACATATATCTCAATTAGTTTATTCAAAACATTATTTTCTACAAATTTTTGATCTGGGTTTATGATTGTGTGTAGAGTAAGTTGAATAAAATTTAGATATGTCCATGGCATGCATCTCAAAACTATTTCTATAATGATAAAATTTCATCCATTATCTATTAAGTTTATTGATAGCAAATCTTAGCTCATAATCATAAATCTAAGCATGAGAAGGCTTATATCCTATCTCGATTATTATTCACTAGATTCCCCATGAATATAATTCTACCATCAGTATATCGAATCCATATGGTAACCCATTGCTCACTATGTTTCTCGTGAGTGACATGGCTATCGTGTCATGGTCCTAACATGGTCTAGCTCAAGTTAATCTTCAAGGCAAGTGGTCACTAGTCCATATGTGAAGCTTGTATGATTGTTTGCCTTTTTGCTAGATGGTATGTTAGTAGTGTCTCCCCATCCTTAGTGAGTGTTTTATTGCTTTTGCTAATGCGAAGGGACATGTGGGTGTGCCATGTTAACCTCTGTGAGTGTGACCAAAGTCCCCACTTTCCTATGTAAACAAAATCATTATTGCAACCAATGTGAAGATAGGTTATGGCTCATTTTTCTTCCGACAAAGTGAAATATGTTATCTCTCTGTCAAAATTGAAGATTGAAGTTCCTATGAGTACGATAGCATTATTAGAGTGTCATTCACCAACTTTGTGAATCTGAGTGTGATCACCCTATCATACTAAGATACCTCCTAGAAGTGTGATCTCTCTTATGTGCATCAAAGGTGAAGGTATTGTTGAATAAATTTTATTTTTTTGATGGGAATTAGTTTACTCATGAGCAAACCTCTATTCAAAGAAATGGATGTGCAATAGCTTTTGCAATGTCACATCATGAAGTCATGGTCTCACATCTTGTAGTTGTGAAGTCACATCCTCATGTGTTCAAGGAATGTATGTCATTGGTGATGTGACTTATTGTCCATACATCCTCACACACTAATGTCACAACTTCAAGCTAGAAAAAATATTTCAATGCCAAATTATAAGTGGACATGTTATCCAACTTCATGCTAGAAAAAATCTTTCAATGCCAAATTATAAGTGGACATGTTATCCTTCATAGGTGAATCCTCGAAATGTTATTTTCATTGTGATACTCAATATAAAATTATCACATTTACAATGAATGTGTGTCAATTGTGAGATATTGTGGTTTAATATGGTTCCCATTGAAGAGTAACATTTAAAAATATATCTAAAGGGTTTCTATGGAATTACTTGGAATCTCTCAACAATCTTCCGAGATTTAAACATGAATGCCTAAGTGCTTACATTTTGATGATTTGATTTATCTCTTCAAATATTCCAAAAACTATCACATCCTCTTTATCCTCATTGCCTACAAATACAAATGCCTTGTTCCTTATTATATATATGCACCCAATTCCCTACTTGTGGCTCAACATTTGACATAATTTGTGGTTAAAATTCACAACTAATTTGTAGGTAGCATTTAACACTGCACGTAGTATGTGTTATTGCTATGTTTTACATTTTGTTCACCCATTTTTATTATAATTATGCAGAACTACAAGAAGATATTGCAACCATCCACACATAATGGGGTGAAGTACAACCCTATGGAAGAAGGTTATGGCTAGATTTAGTATACTTGGTCTATAATCATCTTCATTATAATCTTCCTAATTGTTGCATTGGCGAAGAATGGTGAAGAAGACTGACATTCTTCACCAATTCACCCACTAGGAATACTAGAATGAATGTAATGTCCCTAGTCCAAACCCCAGTTGTAATTGTGCATATAGTGATCCAGATTATTTTCGGCACGAAATGAGATCGAAGATATAATAAAGAAATGCACAGAGATATTGCAGGTATTCAATAATATAACATAAATGTATCAGAGATGCAACCATAAACATAGATATATAGTAATACACGATTTCTATTAATCAAAGAAATGTACAAAGACTATAAAAATACAGAGTGAAAGACTCGCTAGAATGGTGGCAGCTTATCTCTGAGAAGAGATGTGACGGCTACTCTCATTTGCAAGAAGATGATTACAATGAGGCTTTGAAGGCCTTTTTACAATAGACGGGAATGCCAAAAGTTCTAGACATCCAAAAACCTAACCCTAGGAGATGAAGCGCCAAAAGTCATGTGGGCTCCGTTTGGGTAAGTTAGTACATCAACTTCCCGGGGTCGTAACTTTTGCATACGATCTTCGTTTTAGGTGTGTGATAGCTCGTTGGAAAGGTATCATCGAGCAGATTCATTTTGGGGGCTCAATCATGCCTTTGGCTATCATTGAGAACCTCGATCTCGAAAAACCTTCATTTAGGCCCTCAAAATGGCCCCGGAAGTTAAAACCTGCTAAAAATAGTAAATTGCCAAAATTGCCAGAAAGCCATTTTGAGCCATTTGGAAAAGGTGGGTGGCCACCGATATCCACCTGGATCATATAGGTTGGTGATTCGTTGGTATCAATTGTAAATGTAATTGTACATATAGGTTGGTGATTCGTTGGCACCAAGTTGTGGTTTTGTGCGCACTTAGATAGTGCGTGAGTTTTGTTGTCAAAGAAAAGAGTGCGTACATTCCAAAGTGTTGCGCGCACCTGAGTAAGTGCGTATGGATTGCGCACCAAGGGGAGGGTGTGTACATTCTATAGTGTTGTGCGCAACTGAGTAAGTGCATGAGGATGACCGAGATATATGTATGTATGTATGTATGTATGTATGTATGTATGTGAGGCTGGAGAGTTTGTGTGGTTATGAGGCTGGTGAGGCGGGATGCAAATAGGCCAGTGCACCTTTTCTTGTAAAATGTAATCACACTCAAGTTATTAATGATATCACATCGTTGTGTATAGACAGACTCAAACAAAAATGAGACGGGGGGCTAGACTGCACCTAAAAATGGAAAAGTAGGAATAAGCCAAAGGGGATTAAGCCCAAGGGAACATTTTATTAATATTTCTGAAAAAAAAGTATAATGTATGGATAATTATTTATCCTAAGTTCTTGAAGGATGGGAACGAGTCACCAAGTGGCTAAAAGCTCATTCTTAAGGTGACAAGTGTCAATTTTAATGCCTGCAATATATATTGTTGGCCTTAGTGTATTTTGGGGAATTCACTCATTTTTGTCAGGGGTAAGACCAACTTTCCTCTGTGAAGGAATCGAGTCTTGTTGTAATTGAATGTCATTGTAAACCTTGTGCTTGGGAAAAACATGGGTTGTGTCGAAGAGGCGGGTTTTCAGGCCCGTGAGCATTCTCTCCAGGTGAGAGATTTGTTGTCGAAGAGGCGGGTTGTCAGGCCTGTGAGAATTCTCTCTAGACGAGAGATTTTTTGTCGAAGAGGTGGGTTGTCAGACCCATGAGCATTCTCTCGAGGTTATAGATTTTTTTTCAAAGAGGTGGGTTGTCAGGCCCGTGAGGATTCTCTCCCAGTGAGAGATTTGTTGTCGAAGAGGCGGGTTGTCAGGCCCATGATCATTCTCTCCCGATGAGAGATTTGTTGTTGAAGAGGCGGGTTGTCAGGCCCGTGAACATTCTCTCCAGGTGAGAGTTTTGCTAGAAATTGTTCATGGTGCATTGAGCATTAGTTGCAGTGCTCTAAGACTTCCTGACTGGCCTATTGTTGAAGCCCTGGAAGGGAAGTGGGGTAGTCGAGGATTGTTGAGCAGAGAAGGGGCACACTTCCTGGTGTGGGACAATCATGTGGGGAATGATGGATTGTAGACTAGTTGCAGTAGTGGATACCTTGGATTGATCAATTCCGTTATTATCGGACCTTAGCTTAACATTAGGAAACATTTTTCCCTGGTGGAGTTTAATCCCCATCTCGGGGGCGACCTGTTATTGCCTCATTGGTATGGATTGGTTGGATCGACATCATCTTGTTACTAAGTGTAGAGGATGTATCAGATGAATCCTTAGCTTATGTGTACTAAGGCAACTTCTATAAAACCATGTACTCAATCTTTTTGTTGTCTCTTGCTTTTGCAAATTCATGTTTGCTAAACTTTTCTTTGTACCAGAACTTAGTCAAAATCATGCCACAACAAATCCTCTTTACTACTAACACTTAGTCAAAATCAGGCCACAACAAATCCTCTTTACTACCAACACTTGGTCAAAATTGTACCACAACAAATCCTCTTTACTACCAACACTTAGTCAAAATCAAGTCACAACAAATCCTCTTTACTCTTTATTGTGAAACATCAAATATTTCTTTAAAATAAAAAATAAAGTTTCATATAATTATGACATAATTATTTTTTTCTTCTTAAAATTTCAATGTATATTTGGTATAAACTTCATCTCATTCAAATTCTATCTATGTAAGTTTTTGAAGCAGTTAATAAATAAATAATTAAACAAATATCCTCAATTAACCTTTGTCATATTCTCATATACCTCATTTTTTTATTCAAAACATTATTTTCCAAATAATAAATTAAAAAAAAAAAAAAAACCCACTTAGTCGGTGGCATATTTTTTTATTCAAAACATTATTTTCCAAAAAATAAATTAAAATAAAAAACCCCACTTAGTCGGTGGCATATTGACATATATCTCAATTAGTTTACTCAAAACATTATTTTATACAAATGTTTGATCTAGGTTTATGATTGTGTGTAGAATAAGTTGAATAAAATTTAGATATGTCCATAGAATGCATCTTGAAATTATTTTTATAATGATAAAATTTAATCCATTACCTATTAAGTTTATTGATAGCAAATCTTAGTTCATAATCATAAATCTAAGCATGAGAAGGCTTATATCCTATCTCGATTATTATTCACTAGATTCCCCATGAATATAATTCTACCATCGGTATATCGAATCCATATGGTAACCCATTGCTCACTATGTTTCTCGTGAGTGACATGGATATCGTGCCATGGTCCTAACATGGTCTAGTTCAAGTCGATCTTCAAGGCAAGTGGTCACTAGTCCATATGTGAAGGTTGTATGATTGTTTTCCTTTTTGCTAGAGGGTATGTTAGTAGTGTCTCCCCATCCTTAGTGAGTGTTTTATTGCTTTTGCTAATGCGAAAGGACATGTGGGTGTGCCATGTTAACCTTTGTGAGTGTGACCAAAGTCCCCACTTTCCTATGTAAATAAAATCATCATTGCAACCAATGTGAAGATAGGTTATGGCTCATGGTTCATCCGACAAAGTGAAATATGTTATTTCTCTGTCAAAATTGAAGATTGAAGTTCCTATGAGTACGATATCATTATTAGAGTGTAATTCATCTTTTACCAACTTTGTGAATCTGAGTGTGATCACCCTATCATACTAAGATACCTCCTAGAAGTGTGATCTCTCTTATGTGCATCAAAGGTAAAGGTATTGTTGAATAAATTTTATTTTTTTGATGGGAATTAGTTTACTCYTGAGSAAACCTCTATTCAAAGAAATGGATGTGCAATAGMWTTTGCAATGTCACATCATGAAGTCGTGGTCTCACATCTTGTAGTTGTGATGTYACATCCTCATGTGTTCAAGGAATGAATGTCACTGGTGATGTGKCTTATTGTCCATAYATCCTCACAYACTAATGTCACAACTTCAAGCTAGAAAAAATATTTCAATGCCAAATTATAAGTGGACATGTTATCCAACTTCATGCTAGAAAAAATCTTTCAATGCCAAATTATAAGTGGACATGTTATCCTTCATAGGTGAATCCTCACAATGTTATTTTCATTGTGATACTCAATATAAAATTATCACATTTACAATGAATGTGTGTCAATTGTGAGATCGTGTGGTTTAATATGGTCCCCATGGAAGAGTAACATTTGAAAATACATCTAAAGGGTTTCTATGGAATTACTTGGAATCTCTCAACAATCTTCCGAGATTTAAACATGAATGCCTATGTGCTTACATTTTGATGATTTGATTTATCTCTTCAAATATTCCAATAACTATCACATCCTCTTTATCCTCATTGCCTACAAATACAAATGCCTTGTTCCTTCTTATATATATGTAGCCAATTCCCTACTTGTGGCTCAACATTTGACATAATTTGTGGTTAAAATTCACAACTAATTTGTAGGTAGCATTTAACACCGCACATAGTATGTGTTATTGCTATGTTTTATATTTTGTTCACCCATTTTTATTATAATTATGCACAACTACAAGAAGATATTGCAACCATCCACACATAATGGGGTGTAGTACAACCCTATGGAAGAAGGTTGTGGCTAGATTTATTATACTTGGTCTATAATCATCTTCATTATAATATTCCTAATTGTTGCCTTGGCGAAGAATGGTGAAGAGGACTAACATTCTTCACCAATTCACCCACTAGGAATCCTAGAATGAATGTAATGTCCCTAGTCCAAACCCCAATTGTAATTGTGCATATAGGCTGGTGAGTCGTTGGTATCAATTGTAAATGTAATTGTACATATAGGCTGGTGAATCGTTGGCACCAAGTTGTGGTTTTGCGTGAACTTGGGTAGTGTGTGAGTTTTGTTGTCAAAGAAAAGAGTGTGCACATTCCATAGTGTTGCATGCACCTGAGTAAGTGCGTATGGATTGTGCATCAAGGGAAGGGTGCGTACATTCCATAGTGTTGTGTGCAACTGAGTAAGTGCACGAGGATGACCGAGATATATAAATGTATGTATGTATGTATGTGAGGCTCGAGAGTCTGTGTGGTTATGAGGCTGGTGAGGCGGGATGCAAATAGGCCAATGCACCTTTTCTTGTAAAATGTAATCACACTCAGGTTATTAATGATATCACATCGTTGTGCGTAGACAGACTCAGATGAAAATGAGACGGGGGGCTAGACTCCACTGAAAAATGGAAAAGTAGGACTAAGCCAAGGGGGATTAAGCCCAAGGGAACCTTTTATTAATATTTCTGAAAAAGTATAATGTATGGATAATTATTTATCCTAAGTTCTCAAAGGATGGGAACAAGTCACCAAGTGGATAAAAGCTCATTCTTAAGGAGACAAGTGTCAAATTTAATGCATGCAATATATATTGTTGGCCTTAGTGTATTTTGGGGAATTCACTCATTTCTGTCAAGGGGAAGACCAACTTTCCTCTGTGAAGGAATTGAATCTTGTTGTAATTGAATGTCATTGTAAACCTTGTGCTTGGGAAAAACATGGGTTGTGTCAAAGAGGCGGGTTGTCAGGCCCGTGAGAATTCTCTCCAGGTGAGAGATTTGTTGTCGAAGAGTCGGGTTGTCAGGCTCGTGAGCATTCTCTCTAAGTGAGAGATTTGTTGTCGAAGAGGTGGGTTGTCAGGCCCATGAGCATTCTCTCCAGGTGAGAGATTTTTTGTCAAAGAGGTGGTTTGTCATGCATGTGAGCATTCTCTCCCAGTGAGAGATTTGTTTTCGAAGAGGCAAGTTGTCAGGCCCGTGAGCATTCTCTCCTGATGAGAGATTTGTTGTTGAAGAGGCGGGTTGTCAGGCCCGTGAGCATTTTCTCCAGGTGAGAGTTTTGCTAGAAATTGTTCCTAGTACATTGAGCATTAGTTGCAGTGCTCTAAGACTTCCTGTATGGCCGATTGTTGAAGCCCTGGAAGGGAAGTGGGGTATCTGAGGACTGTTGAGCAGAGAAGGGGCACACTTCTTGGTGTGGGACAAGCATGTGGGGAATGATGGAATGTAGACTAGTTGCAGCAGTGGATACCTTAGATTGAGCAATTCCGCTATTATCAGACCTTAGCTTAACATTAGGAAACCTTTTTCCCTGGTGGAGTTTAAGCCCCAGCTCGGGGGCGACTTGTTCCTGCAAGCTTATAAGCATCAGAGTCAATGGTTGGGAGGAACGTCTAAGCTTTGCATGCAGTTGGTGACTTTTCATAAAAGATAAGTGTTCTTTATGTGTTTATCCAATTTATTGTGTGTTATTAACTTATGTCTGCTATGGTTTATTTATTGTATGATGTTGCATATAAGTAATTGTTATTGTCCTGTATAATGTTGGTTATACATGTAAGCGTGGTGTTAATATTCAGTATTTGTAATCGTACATGTTGAGTATGATAGTTGTTAATAGTTATTTTTGTTTAGTTAACTTTGTAATAATAATATGAGTCTCTGGGGTGAGGCTGGAATGGTCGTGCGCGTAAGGAAATACTTCGATTATGCAATAGGATGGATTTGTTGTGCGCATAGGGAAGTAACCCGTGTGCACATGGAAGTCAGAATTTACGTATGACGCCAAAATGATTGTGTGTATAGTAATGATCACATGTTCAGAGTGGATTACACACACAATAATTGTTGGTGTGTTCAGCATGCTTATGCGTGCAATTATATTGAGTACTTTCGTTGATTATAAGTTGTGTCAGAAGAGGAGATTATGTGTGGTGTGACCCAACTTGGGGTCGTGCACGTTACTTTAAGTATTTTTGCGTAGACCCATGTTATATCGTAGAACCTGCGCACTAGATTTTGGGAGTAGCGTTACTTAGTAGTAAACTAAGGACGTTACAGATTGGTATCAGAGTGGTATTGGAAGGGTTGTAGTAGTGGGACCTAGCTGGGGGACTGGGTTCATTATAGTTTGGTATCAGAGTGACAAAAATTGGAAGATTGTGTGGCGTAGCCCAGCTTGGGAGGCTGGGAACATTACATTTTGGTATCAAAGCTATTGGTTCAACACTAGACTTGTATGGGCTAGAGATCAACAAGAAGTTGTAGAGCTATTGGTTCAACACTGGACTTGTATGGGCCAAAGATCAACATGAAATTGTCATGCGCGCTAAGTATTAGTGTCGCATAGTGTAGAGTTTATTGTGCACGGAACAATACTAGTGCGCTGTGCAGAGTTGTGATGCGCGCAAAGTATTGATGTGCGAGTGTGCGCACTAGAATTTGGGATGTTAAAATCATCCAAGGAATCAGAAGAAAAAATTCTAACAAAATGGTGCAAAGTTTTCATGAAGTTGTCACATGAATTATTCTAACAAATCTTATTGCCTGCACATTTTGCAGAATTAACAACGATTAGAATCCAGAAAAAATTAGCGCAGAAAGTCAAAACACATGGACAATGCACAAAGAACTTACAACCATGATGATGAATTCAGGGATTTGTATGTCGGTTTGGGTGTTGACGGTACAAAATCCAAGGAGGAGCACATAAACTTGGTAGAAACCATAAATGGACTACAAAAAGATGTCCAAAGCTATAAAGTTGATAATAAAAGGCTTAAGAAAGCCAAAGAGAAAAAATATGGCTTCAATATCAAGTTGATGTAAAGCTTGGTTATAATAGAAAATAAAATGGATAAGAAGAACGAGTCAAGCAAGTCAAGGAGTTACAAGTCTCATGTTGAATGAAGAGAAACAAGAAGTGTTGATAGAAAACATCACCACTCACCAAAGCATTCATTTAGGAAAGCGCGCAATAGCTCAAGTCCATCTCCTATCAAAAAGCATAAGAAAAGGACTCGGGTGGACGAGCTACGGGGAGAAATGAATAAGATCAAGTTGCCTACCTTTGACGGCGAGCATAATAAGGATGAAAATCCAAAGACATGGTTGTTGGGTATGAGGAAGTACTTCCAGCTACATAATTACTCTACGTAGGCAGAAGGAACAATTTCCATCTATCAACTTAAAGAAAAAGCATCAATGTGGTGGGATGAGTTCGTGAAAGTGCAACACATTGATTAGAAGAAGGTTACTAGGAGGGAGTTTAAGAGGTTATTTCAGAAGAAATACTTAACCAAGAGATACTATGACAAGAAAATGAAGGAGTTCTTTGAACTCAAGCTTGGGAGTATGAAAAAAGATTCTTAGAACTGTTGAAATATGTCGCATTCATCAAGGACGAGTAGGTTAAAATTCAGAGGTACTTGAGTGGGATGCCCTCATTTATCAATGACAATATACAATATGATGATCCCAATACATTGGAGGAAACTATAAGGCCCGCTAAATTCCTTTAAGATCAACAAAAGGGAAGATCGACTTTCCAAAAGGCTTGGGATGACAAGATAAAAATCAAGGTGTGTCAGAGGAAGAAAGGGACTAAGCCACCATTTTTCAGAAATACTGCACAAGGAAAACCAACTCCTAAGGAGCCCAGAATGAATGAGACAATGGGGCAGAGACCAAGGCAACAACCTATTCAATGTTGGGGTTGTGGTGAAGATCATATGTACAGAGATTGTCCTCAAAGATATGAAAAAGTGAGGACTGCGTACAGTGTACAACAAGTTGCGACAGTTGAAGACATGGGCATAAATGTACCTAGAATTTACGTAGCCTTGGATAACAAGCAAGCTGAGTTTCAGTCGCACATGATTGAAGTGGAAGATAAGATTAATGACCAACACATTGTTATTTTAATTGATTCAAGAACTAGTCATAGTTATCTAGATCTTAAGATGGTAGAAAGAGTCTAATTGCCAAGAAGCAAGCTTGGAAAATCTTGGTTGGTGTAGTTAGCTACATGGGCGAAAAGGAAAATTACTGAGATGGTTAAGGCATGTCCAATGGAAATGAATGGATTGCGCACAAAAGTTGATTTGAATATCATACCTTTGAGTTCGTATGATTGCCTCATTGGTATGGATTGGCTGGACCGACATCATCTTGTTACTAAGTGTAGAGGATATATCAGATGACTCCTTAGCTTATGCGTACTAAGGCAACTTCTATAAAACCATGTACTCAATCTTTTTGTTGTCTCTTGGCTTTTGCAAATTCATGTTTGCTAAACTTTTCTTTGTACCAACACTTAGTCAAAATCATGCCACAACAAATCTTGTTTACTACCAACACTTAGTCAAAATCAAGCCACAACAAATCCTCTTTACTACCAACACTTAGACAAAAATCAGACCACAACAAATCCTCTTTACTACGAACACTTAGTCAAAATCAGGGCACAACAAATCCTCTTTACTCTTTATTATGAAACATCAAATATTTCTTTAAAATAAAGAATAAAGTTTCATATAATTATGATGCAATTATTTTTTTCTTCTCATTTCAATGTATATTTGGTATAAACTTCATCTAATTCAAATTCTATGTATGTAATCCCTTTTTAGAAAAGTTTTTGAAGCAGTTAATAAATAAATAAGTAAACAAATATCCTCAATTAGCCTTTGTCATATTCTCATATATCACATTTTTGTATTCAAAACATTATTTTCCAAAAATAAATTAAAAATAAATTATATCTCAATGAGTTTATTCAAAACATTATTTTATACAAATGTTTGATCTAGCTTTATGATTGTTTGTAGAACAAGTTGAATAAAATTTAGATATGGTCATGGCATGCATCTTGAAATTATTTTTATAATAATAAAATTTAATCAACTACCTATTAAGTTTATTGATATCAAATCTTAGTTCATAATCATAAATCTAGCCATGAGAAGGCTTATATCCTATCTCGATTATTATTCACTAGATTCCCCGTGAATATAATTCTACCATCGGTATATTGAATCCATATGGTAACCCATTGCTCACTATGTTTCTTGTGAGTGACATGGATATCGTGCCATGGTCCTAACATGGTCTAGTTCATGTCGATCTTCAAGGCAAATGGTCACTAGTCCATATGTTAAGGTTGTATGACTGTTTGCCTTTTTGCTAGAGGGTATGTTAGTAGTGTCTCCCCACCCTTAGTGAGTGTTTTACTTCTTTTGCTAATACGAAGGGACATGTGGGTGTGCCATGTTAACCTCTGTGAGTGTAACCAAACTCCCCACTTTCCTATGTAAATAAAATCATTATTGAAACTAATGTGAAGATAGGTTATAGCTCATGGTTCATCCGACAATGTGAAATATGTTATCGCTCTGTCAAAATTGAAGATTGAAGTTCCTATGAGTACGATAGCATTATTAGAGTGTCATTCATCTTTTACCAACTTTGTGAATCTGAGTGTGATCACGCTATCATACTAAGATACCTCTTAGAAGTGTGATCTCTCTTATGCGCATCAAAGGTGAAGGTATTGTTGAATAAATTTTATTTTTTTGATGGGAATCAGTTTACTCCTAAGCAAACCTATATTCAAAGAAATGGATGTGCAATGTCACATCATGAAGTCGTGGTCTCACGTCTTGTAGTTGTGATGTCACATCCTCATGTGTTCAAGGAATGTATGTCACTGGTGATGTGGCTTATTGTCCATACATCCTCACACACTAATGTCACAACTTCAAGCTAGAAAAAATCTTCAAATTATAAGTGGACATGTTATCCTTCATAGGTGAATCCTCACAATGTCATTTTCATTGTGATACTCAATATAAAATTATCACATTTACAATGAATGTGTGTCAGTTGTGAGATCATGTGGTTTAATATGGTTCCCATGGAAGAGTAACATTTGAAAATACATCTAAAGGGTTTCTATGGAATTACTTGTAATCTCTCAACAATCTTCCTAGATTTAAACATGAATGTCTATGTGCTTACATTTTGATGATTTGATTTATCCCTTCAAATTCCAATAACTATCACATCCTCTTTATCCTCATTGCCTACAAATACAAATTCATTGTTCCTTCTTATATATATGCACCCAATTCCCTATTTGTGGCTCAACGTTTGACATAATTTATGGTTAAAATTCACAACTAATTTATAGGTAGCATTTAACACCGCACATAGTATGTGTTATTGCTATGTTTTATATTTTGTTCACCCAATTTTATTATAATTATGCACAGCGACAAGAAGATATTGCAACCATCCACACATAATGGGGTGCAGTACAACCCTATGGAAAAAGGCTATGTCTAAATTTATTATACTTGGTCTATAATCATCTTCATTGTAATCTTCCTAATTATTGCATTTGCGAAGAATGGTGAAGAAGACTATGACATTCTTCACCAATTCACCCACTAGGAATCATATAATGAATGTAATGTCCCTAGTCCAAACCCCAGTTGAAATTGTGCATATAGGCTGGTGAGTCATTGGTATCAATTGTAAATGTAATTGTGCATATAGGCTGGTGAGTCGTTGGCACCAAGTTGTGGTTTTGCGCGCACCTGAGTAGTGCGTGAGGTTTGTCGTCAAAGAAAAGAGTGCACACATTTCATAGTGTTGCGCACACCTGAGTAACTGCATATGGATAACGCACCAAGGGAAGGGTGCACACATTCCATATTGTTGCGCGCAACTGAGTAAGTGCACAAGGATGACCAATATATAT
>ML804911.1:47695-84248 GCA_009831015.1 Picea engelmannii | reverse complement strand
AATTCTAAAGGGAAAGGATCTATGTTGAGCTATGATAAAATGTTATATGCAAATTCGAATGGAAAAGTAAAAGGATGTTAGTGTTAGTCCTAACTATTATACTATGGTTGGTTAGTGGCTATGTGATTTTCATTAGATGTGATTTGGGCGCATATAGCATTGCAATATGTATGATGGAATAGAACTTGGCAAGGGTTAACATGTAAGTGTTTGGGTAACGCACTATGCAAAGGATATTGTCGTAGATTTCAAATGTTTGGGCATTGAATACATGGTTTAATTGATTGGTGAATGTTTGGATGTCTCGTACTTCGAATTGAATAGGCCAGGAGATGGAAGCGGCGTGCATTTATTGCACGTCACTCCATACTCCCCCTATCGGTCGTCACCCTAACAATGTTCCTTGTTGCATTTTCGGTCTATTGATTGTGAAGCTCTGCATTTCAGGCTCTTGGAAAAGGCTCGGCCAACTCGCCCTTTTAAGCATTTTGTTACAGGTATGGTTCTTTTTCTCTCCATCCATGAAATATTCTCTGTGTATGAACAAATAATTGCTCAGTAATGCTTGGGTTTGTGTGTTCCTAAGAATTTCGACTGTGTAAATGTGTGTTATTTCTCTCTTAGATGACTGTGAAATGTTTTGGATTGCAAGCAAAAGAATTGGGGTTTGTTTAAGTTGTGCATTGATTGGTTGCTCAATCGATTTAATATTGTGATGGGTCTTTGTGGATAATAAGTGAATGTGGTACATATCGCTCTGTATTAATGGTGGAGGATTTCGTTCTGTGTATTATCGTTGGTGGTTCCCTCACAATCATGATTGTAACCCTTATCCAGACACATTCGGATTGCCATTATATTGTTGTGTAATTTATTCAAACCCAAAGTCATGGTCGTGGGCTCATTCTTAGTGTATTTTCACCGAAGTATCCCAAGATCCAATCTTGGGGTGGCCATAACATTAATATGTACTGTATATTTGTGGGGTGATATAAGTTATACTTCGGTGTTATGTGTCATCACTGGTATTGCTGTCAGGTTGTTCGGCTCTTAAGAAAATGGACAGAGAGGTTATATATTTGTGTGTTCTTTGAATAACTTTCACTATTCAGTTAACTTCCCCTCTCTTTTGCAAGCGATAAACGCACTATGTGCACTGGTTGTTTTACCCTACCCGTCTTTTCTTTCCTCGATGGCTAACTATTGGTTATGTTGCTCAGACTAGGAGTAATAAGAAGACTTTGTGGCTTATTGGTGTGTCTGTATCGAAAGGTATTTTACCTGTGGTTGATAAGTCTCTGAATACCTCCGGTTCTTTGTTCTATTGTTAAAAAGATGAGCATGCTCTTGATTGTCTCCCTGCATTTGTTTTCAATAGAGCCCGATTTTAATCTCCAACTGTCCTTGCTCCCTTCAGGCATCTTCTTGGTTGTAAAATATGAGTTTATCAGTGGAATGGTCATGGAGGTTTTTCGTCGAGTCCTTGTCTCATCTTTTTATGATAAAATTGGTTGAACAATTACAATGGGAACATGAAATTATATACAGTCGAGAATTGTCTCCTTTCATTATGGTGCTTTTACTAGCGTGGTATTGATTGAAATTGGAAACACTTGTGTGTTTTGCTAGACCCGATCAAGGTTATGGTTAATTTTGAAAGTGGTGCATGTGTGTAATTGGCTATGTTCACCTCATATATATTATTGGAGCATCGTGCAGATTATAAATGGTTATATCAACAGTGATAAGGCTCAAGTTTTATGTTGACTATGGTTTCGTTGCAACACCTTGTTGATTGATATGATGAAGACTGTGTGTAATCGAGCATATTTTAGAAGTATGTTCGTATTTGAAAAAAGAACCCATGTATATTTTAATTAGGACCGATTGCAAATTGGTAGACAGTGGATGTTTATTATTACAGTGATGCATTATGGGATAGAGGTCGAGCATATTGTTGTGCGTTTTTTTTAATTCTTAAAAAGAAGGCAAAGAAATAAAATATCATTTCCTTCTCAAATAGGACTGTTGAATGGAAGGTTTATTTTGGTTATGAATTATGGTTGCACAGACTGTTATGAATTGATGAATTCTAGGAAATTTAAATGTTGGAACATCAAACAATTTGATACACAGTAAATGTTGGTGTGGTGTTGGTGTTTTTTGGATTGATTTTAGTACAGAGTTATGATTATTGATTAATTAATTTGTTTTATGAACAGTATCCATTAACTTCCCTACCATTCTCTCACTTTTTCGCACATTAGGAATCCCCTCACATTCCCAGATTCACTTTGCACACCCTATTCTTAAAATTAAATTATAATTAAATGGAAACTTTGTATTACAACAATTGAAGGATGACACAGAGATGAGTTACAGTTGATATGTTTTGTTATTACAACACAGTTGATTGTTTAATAATCTGTTGAGTAGTAATCATGATCTACTCCCTTTCATTTTATCACTTTTCGCTCAATACAACCCCTCAGATATCCCAGAACCCTTATTCACCCCCTGCTCATTGACAAGTATTAAACAATTTTTATGGATCGGATTGCATGAGTCTGATGTGTTGTTGAGCCAAACTTTGTTTCATATTTAAAGAGATGTCATGTATGGTTTGTTTAAGAAGCTTGTTGCTAATAGACTTTGCATACAGGAATGAGCTTCTTCGGCAGAGGAAGAGGAAATTGGAACAGAGGCCCTAGAAGGCCAAGATTTTCGATGCATTTTGATGCAGATCCACAAGAGTTAGACCAGCTCTTCCAAGCTGGATTTTTCAACCGGATTGGACAAGGGGTAGTCCAAACTAGGCCAGAAAGGCCTCCCTTCCAACCCCAGCATGTCCCCGGTATCCCAATTCGCTCTCATGTCTCATTACAACCTGAAGTCCCTGAAAATGACAGATGGAAAGAGATTGTCCACCCAACAGTCTCCCAACATCGTGGCTGGCCCAATTTGTCTCTACCTACTCCTCCTCCACCGGTTAACCCAATTGTCCAAATTGCCCCAACACACTCACCTGTACAGTCTTCCCACACAAGCAAGTGACTCAAAACCGAACCCCACCATGCACATGATAAAGGAAAAATTGTTGTTTTCCCCTCCTCTCCCTCAAGTGATTCTGCCAAATCCGTTGCATCCCACATTCACTTGAGAGATGATTGCTCTCATGTTATCAGTGAGATCAAGCCTAGAGGCTCCACACAGCCTAAGGCTCATTCAGAGAAATCAAAGGGAGAAAACAACAACAAAGGGAAAATTACCTCCCAAAGTGCAAAATGTGGTTTTTGAGTATATTTATTTATTGATTGTTGAGAACAGTTCACTGCTAAAGTTTTTGGACAACGCACTATTTTTTAGATATTTTGGATATTCTAATTTTTGGATATGGTTTAAAATATCATTGATATTAATTTTCAAATTATGAGAATGATGATGGAAGCCACAAGGAGGGATGTGTTTGATTGATTGACTAGTTGTGTTTATTCTTGTTAAGAAACTAAAGGGAGTCACAAGGGGTCCCACCTACTAGTTATTATTTATTTAAGACCCTTATTATTATTATATTAAGTTTTCCCTTAAACTAAAAGTTAGTTGAGTTTTAGTTAACTTAACTAAAAGAAGTAGTTGAACTACTTCAACTAATTTTGATTGCTTAAAGGCAAAAGGAGAATAGAAGGAGAAAACATACTAAGGTCTGCTCTTGAGTTTTATTGATATAGTTCAGTTTTCATTTAGTCTTTAATTCATTGAAAGCCTAATTCTCTTTTATGACAGCAAGGTCCTATTGTAGACAACAAGATTCAAGGTTGAATTACATCATTCAGACACTTGCTTTTCAAAGGTGTTGATCTATCTTTGATAGTTTGTGTAGACTTGTTTGTTTATGAATTAAATTTCATGACTGATAAGGGATATTGTGCAGATTTGAGTGGGCAACAATCTGTGGCAAGTTGGTCCAGCTTTTAAAGTTTAGTTTTTACTTTCTGTCAAAAGTCCTTTTGTATGGTTTTCATCAAGGACATCTAAGTTTGACTTTGGTCCCAACTCCCTTAGGGATTTTTGTAAAGAGAACAATTCTTTTGATTTCTTGGAATGAAATAAGCGATTGCTATTCTGTCTCATATGTGTTAAATTGTGACTTGGTATTTTTTCTCCACATTTACTTTTGCATCTCTTATATTCAGAAAATTATATAAAATGGTTAATTTTTCAGCAATCTTTTATTTATAAAAAAATCAGCCTAAGCCCTTGTAACTAATACTTGTGGATTAGTAAACAAATTTTGAGGCTATAAACATAGGGTGATATTCTCATCTATCTTGTCTTAGCCAAGCGAGATCTGAAAATGATTGAGTAAGATTATTTCATATCTTTTCCTCAACAGGGTGCACAAAGTCAAGAGGTTTCTACCTCTTCTCCTTCTTCTTCTAAACATATCATTCTAAAGCATCTAGCAACTATAAAATCATATGCATCATTACTGGATATGGTCACTATCCAGAGCAACTAAAGAATCTTAAAGAATTTATGGAAGGTAAAACTTCCACAATTGCTAGTTTATCTGAAGAGCCAAGTGAAGAAGAAATGCATATAAATAAAGTAGTTGTATATAACCCTAGGAGTTATATTAAAAATCCTCCCTTCTTTGTATCAATAAAGATAATGGATAAAATTTCCCAATGTTGCTTAGTTGATGGTGGGTCAGGTCCTGATGTTATGTCAAAGATTATCATGGAAGATTTGGGTATTTCATGCACAAACGAGAAATTAAAGAGCATGTTTTCTTATAATAGTAAGCATCAAGGTACAATTGGTGAAATCAAACACTTAACATTATTTTTGTGTGCACATCCAAAAATAAGAATCACCTGCAACATTCAAGTGATAGACATGCTAGTCTACAATTATTCTATTATTTTAGGAAGATATTGCCAGGAAATAACATCATTGTCCTCAGGGAAGGACGATTCCCGTCATATATTGAGAGTGTTCCAAAACATCGAGTAAATTATATTGAGGAAGACCTAGGTGTATATTATATTTTTCTTGAAGAATATGGTGATTCTGTTTTACCCTCTTCAGAGCTTGAAGACAAAATGTGGGACATGCACTTTGATGGTGCATGTTCAAGTGAGGTTAATGGTGCAGGTATAATATTGTACTCTCCTTTAGGAGAGATTCACAATTTTCTTACAGATTAGAATTTGCTTGTACTAATAACATTACAACATTTGGAGCCTTGATCCTTGGTATTGAAAATGCTTTTAATCTTGGTTGCTATCATCTTATTGTTTTGGGGGATTCTGAGTTGATTGTGAATATGGTTAGAAGAATTAAACTATAGTCCCTCAAACAAGCTATTGAAAATATATACACATGCAGTATGGTGTTTGATTTCAATTTATTTTATCTTTTAACATCGCACACATTAGGAGAGACATGAATTCAATGGTTAATAGACATGTTCTTTTGCAACAAGTCCTACAAGGCAATTGCTACCTCAAAGGCCCAATTGTACATTCATGTCTTATATCGTCCACATTTTCCAAATAATGTATAATCATGCCAAGTTTTTCCTAATGACGAAAGTATTTGTGCTTTCTTACAGAATGATCCTATTAAAAGAAAGGAAAGTGTATCTTTGGAAGAAAATAAATTTCCTAAAGGACTAATTTATGTATAGAGCTCATTCTCATCAAGTGATGTTGGAAACAAGAAATACAAAGAAGAGGACTCAAAAAGAAAAATTGGTGATATTATTTCTCTTAATATTGGGACTCATGATAACCGAAAGACTTTCAAAATTGGAGCCCAATGTTCAGAAGAAGAAAAACATAAATTCATGGAGTTATTTTGTAAATTCAAAGATGTTTTGCTTGGTCATGTGAGGATAGTCGTGGTTTTGATCCTAATTTTATTCAACATGCTATTCATATTAAGGAAGAAGTGAAACCAGTTAGGAAAAGACAAATACCTATCAATCCTACCTTTGAAGCTACCATTAGAAAGGAAGTTGAGAAATTGATTAATGCTCACATTATTTTTTCTATAAAATATTATGAGTGGGCATCTAATTTTGTCTTAGTGTGGAAGCAAAATGGTGATATCAAATTATGTGTCGATTCCTATGCTTTGAATAAGGAAAGTGTAAAAGACAATTTTCCTCTTCCAAATATGTAATTAATTTTGTAGCAAGTGGCAGGGTCACAAATGATGTCCCTTCTTGATGGTTTTTCAAGTTATAATCAAATCAAAGTCAAGAGGGAAGTTAAATACAAAACCACATTTACTACTCGTTGAGGCACCTTTGCATATGAAAGAATTCCTTTGGGTATAATAAATGTAGGCACTACTTTTTAGAGGGATATGCAAATAGCCTTTGACGATCTTATCGGTAAAATTATTCAAGTTTATCTCAATGATTTAAATCCAGAAACCAACAAGATCATTTTGATCTTCTTAGAAAAAATTTCCTACGTTGCAGAAAGTTTGGAATGTCCTTGAACCCTACAAAATCAATCTATGGTGTCACACAAGGAAAAATTATTGGCCATGTTGTTTCCGATTCAGGAACTAATATTGATCCCGAGAGGGTTACCACAATCTAAAATCTTCAAGCTCCTTCTTCAAAAAAAAAGATTCAATATTTCATGGGTAAAATCAATTTTGTTAGAATATTTATCCTTGATTTTGCAAGAATGGTTAAACCAATTCATAACATGCTTAAGAAAGATTGTGCATTCTCATGGAATGATGATACTGAAAAATATTTTGTAGAAGTCAAGAAATCTATCAATACTGCATCGATTTTGGCAAAACCGGATTTTGAAAAGGATTTCATTATCTATACTAATGCTACTAAAGAAGAGATATATATTATCCTTCTTCAAAAGGATGATAAAAACAATGACCAACCCATAGCTTACATGAGCCAAAGTTTATCAGACGATTAATTTAAATATACTTTGATTGAAAAACATTTATATGTTCCTGTAAAAGCTATTGAAAAATTTCGCCATTATATCCTAGGGAAGCACACACAGGTAAAATTCCTTTACCTACTGTTAAGTTTTTTCTTTCTCAAACTCATCTTTTAGGAAAACTTTCACATTGGCTTGCTAAAATCCAAGAATGAGACTTCACGAGAACAACTTCTCGCATAATCAAGGGACGAGATCTAGCCTTATACATGAATCAACATCTTGAACCAAATGTTTCTTCTGAAAATGATGAGGATGCTTTGTCAACATTGTTTCTTGTTGAACATGAAAATTTTGATTTAGTAGAACATCCTTGGTACAAAGACATCATTTATTATTTTTAATTTTAAAAATGTCCTAATAATCTTGAAAATCATCAATGTAGGAGGGTTTGTCTTGAAGCCTCCAAATATCTAATATTGGGTACTTCTCTTTTCCGCAGAACTATTGATGGATTGTTGTTACATTGTGTAGATAATATAGCAGCCCAAAAAATCTTGAAGCAAATTCATGGATCAACAGATTTAGGTATTCATATTGGTGGTCATTTTGTTGCAAAATCCATTGCATTGAAAATTTTGAGAACCAGTTATTACTAGCCTTCAATCTTTAGAGGTTCCTACAAATTTTACATAGGCTTGTGATGAATGTCAAAAGTTTGCAAGCTAAGAAAAGTTCTTTGTTGTGCATTTACAACCAGTTCTTCTAGATTTCCCTTTTTCTAATTGGGGATTAGATTTCATTGGTCCTATTAATCCTTCATCTTCTACTGGGCATATTTTTATCTTAACAACAACAGACTATTTCACTAAGTGGATTGATATTGTACCACTCAAGCATGCACAAGATGAACAAGTAATCACATTCTTGGAATCTAATATATTATCTTGTTTTGGTCTTCCGATATAAATCATTTATGATAATGGGCTAGCTTTCTTGTCTGCAAAGTTTAGTCAATTTCTTAATAAATTTGGGGTGAATCATTTTACTGCATCCACTTGCTATCCGCAAGGAAATGGGAAAGATGAGTCCACAAATAAAAATATGGTTAAGACTCTAAAGAGCATTATAAATGATAAACGCCATCAGTGGCGCACATTACTCACTTATGCACTTTGGGCAAACCGAACCACAACAAAAACTAGTACTAGTCGTACCCATTTCCAATTGTTATATGATCAAGAATCGATTATGCATGTGGAACTTGAGTTAACCTCCCTTAGATTAGCATTGCAGGCTAAAGAGTTAAACTCTACAAACATCCCTCAAAGGATAAATGCCTTGTTGGATCTTGAATAACAAAGGAGCCATGCTCTCGGAAATATCAAGAAGGGACAACAATCTTTCAAAAAGTATTTTGAAAAGAAAGCAAAATTACATACTTTTGCAGCTGATGAAAAAGTGTTACTTTCGGATTATGCTCATGCTGACAAAGGTAGGCATACAAAGTTTTAGAAGCTTTGGTTGGATCCTTATATAATCACCTTTGTTGTTGGTAATAATTCTTATTTATTGAAAGACATAGATGGGCGATTATTTTCTTATATGACTAATGGTTCGCATTTGAAACACTATGTCGAACCTGACTAATTTTTATTGTCTACCAGTGTTTCTTGGATATCATTTTTATTTTCAGCTTGTACAATTTTAATTCTTTTATTTCTCTTTTATATTTAAAGTTTATTTATCTTCTTTGATTTTGAGTTCTGAGTCAAAATTGTATCAATCGAAGTCATTGGTCTAATCGTTTATTTGCAAAATTTTAGTTAAATTGTTCTAAACAAACAATAGAGTCAAATGAATGGTTTTCGGTCCACAACACTACTTATGTAGTTTTTTGTTGTACCTTCGAAATGTCTTGTTTAAACTTAGTGGCTACAATTGTTTCCATCTTCTCCTTTCCCATGCTTCCCTCCATGAGTGAATCATTTCAAGAGTATATCAGAAATTTTTTACAAAATCTTTTGAGAAGAAAAGACAACAGCAAACTTGATTTATGTTTCAAAACAAAAACCAAAAATTCCTGAGTTCTAGACTACTATAAGCATATTTTCCTATGGAGTCACCAGATGTTGACTCAAAATATCGTCACCTATTAAAAACGCTCACAAATAATTATGAAGCCTATTATAATTACTACTATATAGCTAGTGGGTCTCGAAAGATTAAAGGCGGAACATTGGTCCTTCGATATTTTCCACAGCATGATATACTTCACTTTGTCCTCTTCAAATCACTCGTTCATGGTGATATTGCTATGCATATGATTGATATTGAAAATATTTCTTGCAGTTGGGTATGAAAGTAATAAAGGATCCATGTCTTCCAACACCATGACAACATTTATAAAAGATATCCAAGAGAAATTTATCCAAGTCAAAGCATGTGGTTTAAATTTCGAGTTCAAAATACATGGCATACAAGTTAATCATTAAAATCACATATATATCATTATGAAACTTATATCATTTTTAATGGTTTGTATATTTTGAAGAAAGGGTTTTGGATCAATACATTTATATATGGTTTTTATACGTGGTTCAAATACCATTGGGTTCGATATATGGATATCACATAAACCATAACTTGTGTTAAGTCTGGGCGATATTATGATGGAGGTTATCACAAGTTGTTTTAAAAGTTTGGTTATTATATCATATTAGAGGTAATACTTTGCATAGAAAACAACCAATATATGACTTATGACAAGCTCAGATATGATACAAAGATGTCTTGGTTTATACATTTTACATGTGGTATATGGTTTACGATATAGTTTTTTTCTAGGTTACAAGTTGTTGACTGCAAATCCAATGTTATTTGGTTTGATATGGCGTAAAGACTCACACGCTATGAGGGTTGTGGATTGTTGACTTGGAAATCATGGTGATGGTTTGTTGGGTTGGCGGCGTGGAATAACTGGCCATGCATTGAAGGTGCTAGGATGTGGGAATTTACTCCACAATCCCACACACTATCACTCCCTTTCTACCTTGGTTTTGGGTCATTTGCTCTGTTGGTTGTGGAAAAAACAGCTTTCAGCTCTGTTGGCTGAGATTTTCGCTCTTGGTGGTATCAATAACTGATTCAACCCTCACATTTTCTTTTAAAGCACTATTGTACACAGTATGAGCTAATTGTTTGTTTTATATATTCTCTAATGAATTTTTCTTTATGAATGGCTATATTTGTCTCTATTTAGCATGACTGTGTGCAAAAATGTCTCATTTCTCCCTTCTTTGTCATTTCATGAAAGAAAAAGAAAAAAAGTGTTTTGTTTACATAAAGTTGGTATTAGCTCTATTTTCATCTTCCATACTTGCACTTTCCATATCAATTTGCAATAAAGAAAAGGATTTCAGGCAGCTTCTGGTTTGCATGCAAGCAAGACTCGAAATCGAGTTGTCTTTATCTTTTTAGTTTCTCTAGTCATTTTGAAAACTACCCATTCCTTTTATGAGATTACAGTCATGGGTTTTTATGTTGTACAACTCATGTTCGAGTCCCTCTATGAAAGCTAACAATTTTTTTTGGTTCAAACCCAAATAGAAAGTTTTACACATGGAGGTGTCCATGGTTTCGATTTCAGGTTTGTATAATAGCTTATGTTGTTGAAAGACAACCACGGAATCAAACCCATTTAGTATAAATTTCTTGTACACTTATGAGTTCCACCTGAATTGTTGTTCTAATTTAAAATTATGTGGTTGAAGTGTTTTTCGACATGAGTTACGGATAAGTTGAAGCTTGAATTTGGTGATTGGTTTGGTTTCATATATTTTTCATATAATTAGTTCTCCAATGTTTTTCCTCCCTCCTGGACTTATTTTTTTTTAAAGAAGTGATGAGTTTGAACCCTAATCTGGTAATAAGCCTCACAAGATCGAATGTGGGTCACTGGAATCATATACAGTCATGCCATCTTCACTAAAAATTAGGGCTTTTGGAATTTTAAATTTTGGTCATGGGTTAAAAGTTTCTCATGCATAAAGAAAGTTTGTGTTTTACAGTTAATTCAAATATGGTTGAGCTAAGTCTAAGTATTACAGTTTCAAAAGCATAGGTTGCAAATGTGTCTCTATAATTTTAGTTATAGGCTCAAACTTGGGTCTTTTAGATTCAAACTTATGATGACATTTCCAATTGAACTACAACTCTTCCTCACATTTGCCTCAATTTAGTGTGACTTTGGTTAAAATATTTTGAGTACAACTGAGATTTGGTCAAATGATACATGCATAAAATTTTGGTATATTTGGTTTATCAGTTGTTGTTTGAAAACATGGAATGGTTGGCAATTTCTCATACATAGTTGTGATGATAAGATTGGTGCATGCCTCTTATATTTGGTCTGACAATAATAATAAACCTATCTCTCATGGTTTATGCTATTTTGGTTTATGGTTGTGGTGTAACGACATTATCTATTGGAAATTATTAAGATCATATGTTAATAAAGGTCATTGCATAGCCAATAAGGAATGATTTTATGATGGTTTAAATTTTTATAATGATTGAGTTTTAAAGTTGTTATGTGAACCTCACACTTCCCCTTCATGTATTTCATTTTACATAAATTATTTCCTTTTATTCCCACTCAAATAAAATTCATTTTCTATGTTTTTTCTCCCTTATCCACATAACTAAGGAAAGATATCATTTAATTTGACAGATGAGAATGATTTGAACAATATGGTATGGATAGGATGTAATAATTATTTACTGGCAGTTTTCAAATGGTTGGTTTTGATTTGGTTGAGTTAGAGGCAGTAAATACAGTCTTTGGTTGATGACATTTGTAGTGAAAGTCATATGGATTGTTATATAGACTCACTATCCCTCATTAATTTCATTTTACATAAAGTATTTCCTTCAAACCCCATTCATATAATTTTTTGTTTCCATACTTACCATGTCTATATAATTAAGATGAAGGGAATTTGAAAGAAATGTATGACCAAGATTATTAATTAGATGTGGAGTTTTATTACAGCACGTATGAATGATTGAAAAAGAATTGGGAATTATTTTGGCTGATTGACATTATGATAAACACTTGTAGACATGTTTTGAAATACAATTTGGACAGCCTTTTGTATGGAAGTAGTAATCAACATGTACGGATTTCAGACTTGGGTATTGTTGAATGAATGTTTTCAAAGTTGTACTTCTATCTCTATTTCCACTTTTCTCCTTCACTTCCCGTTTGTGTTGCATGGTTGTGTTATGTCAGAGCCAAATTAATCATGGTGATAAATTATGCTAGATGTTTTGTCTTACTACGACTTATGTATGTACTAATTTGACTATGATGGATATAGATGAGCTTATTTAGCAGGGGTAGCAGCAAAGGAAGGAACAGAGGAAGAAGAGGCAGATTTCCTAACAAATTTTGGCAACCTGGGGGGCATAAGAAATTAAGGTTATCTATTCACTTTGATGTTTATTCTTATGAATTTCAACGACTGATCCAAACTGGGCATTTAAACCTTGGTGGAGAGAATGCCTTACCACAACCCCAAACACCCCCTAATGTTATCTCGTAGCCTCACCTTGGTATTGTTAACGTTCATGAGTCCCTTGTGCAGCCTCATAATGATGGATGGGGTGGTATACCTGCTAATACTTCTTATAGTGCTAATCAATGGCCCATTGATCCTCCTCCTCCTCATGTTCATGCAGTTGCCACTAATGCATCTTTTCCTTCTCCTCCAGTTCACCCAATATTACCAGTTCACACTTTTGCTACACATGATTCTATGCTTCATCCTCCTCCTCCAATAGATTACAAAACTACACCACATGGATCTCAAATTGACAAAGGAAAGTATCCAATTACCTCCACTAGCATGGATAAGTCCTCTTCCTTTGCTCACTCCAAGATAAAATCAACAAGCAGTGGTAAGAGAAGTTTAAATTATTTGCATCCAAAGGTAGCCCAACTGGAAGAAAAGATGTATCAGTTTGAGGACTTAATCAGGGAAAGGGAATCTCAACATAACTCACCAATGATCGATACTTTTAACCATTAGCAAATAATATCTAAAATATTCTTGAATGGAAAAAAATGTGAATGCATCATCAAGCCATCTAAGGTTCGACTAGATTAGCGAACTTTAATATGTGTAGCAGTAGCTCAACAAGGGTGCACATGAGTTTGCACAAGCAATTGTGAAATGAAGGGAAGCCTGACAACGTTTTGTTGGCTAGAAACTGATGACCAAAATGGTTATCAACACCCTCCTTTATAAAATTTGTTATGTATTTAATATTAACTTACTTGGTTGAAAGTTACTTTATCTAATCAGTTCAAGTAATTTGTTTTAAGTCACTTTTTGAAAAAGTTCATGCAAAATGCATTTCATTTAAATTATAAAAGTGAATCACTATAAAGTAACTTTAATATTTATTTTTTTTAATTATTTTTTACATGCAACTTTAATTTATAAAGTAATTTTATTGTAAAAGTGATTCTCACTTATTCTATAAAAGTGGGTCGCTCCATAAGTAACTTATTTGTAAAAGTGAGCTTATAGGTAAAGTTAGCAATAAAAATTTTCTACTCGACATTCTCATTGTCATACAACATGGGCCAACTTTTACTTGCCATGTGGCACTTTGGTTACCATTTATATGTCTTTTTTAAAAAGGGCATAACTTTCACATCCGAAGTTTGTTTTCTATGCCATTTTTTTTAACTTTATATTTTTCAAGATTTTTCCATCTAGATGGTCAATTTAAGCTTTGAATCCATATCACTTACATATTTTAATATGGATGCTCCAAGTGATTGTCTGCTTACTAGTACTTACTACTTCTCATGGAAATTCCATATGGAGGATGTACTACAAAGTAAGAGATTATACCAAATTACCTTGGAAAAGAAAAATCCTCCACTGATGCCGAAAATAAATCCAAATGGGATAATAAGAATGACAAATCACATGGATTAATTGGAATGCCCATTTATCATGATTTATGGTTTCACCTTTAAGGAATTGATGACCCAAATGAAGCATGGGATAAGTTGTAAAATGCATTTGGTAAACATAATGTGATTCGAGCCCACTGACTTGAAAATCAATTAATAACTTTAAATCACAATGATTTCCCTTACATTGAATATTATTTATCTAAGCTCAAAACACTTAAAATTTTGCTTCAAGACTATAAAATGGATATGAAGGATTATCAATGTATATATGTTATTCTTGTTAAGCTTAGTAGTGCCTAAATTGTTTTTGTATCTACCTTTTACTCTACCAAAGAAGCTCTAAGGGATTCATACACAAAATCCTCTCTACATTATTTCCTCTATGCTATTATCAATATTTATTTGGCCTCCAAGTATTTCAAACGAAGGAAGGAATTTCTCTTTCCCAATATACGTATGCATGCGACCTTCTTTGCCTCTTTCACATAGAATATTGTAATCCAACCCACCTCCCTTCCAATATGGAGTCAAACTTGTTTTTGGTTATAATACACCCGAAGTAGATGCCACTTTGTACCATCAGTTAGTTGGTAGCCTTTTGTATTTGACTCATACCCATCATAATATTTCCTTTGATGTTGGTCTTGTTCCCCGATATATGCAAACGCCCCATGAGAGCCATTAGAAAGTAGAAAAAATGACACTTTGGTATATCTGGGGTACAATTTAGTTTGGGATACATTACAGTTTAGGGGGGACTCTTTTGTTGGTTGGTTTCACTGATTATGATTGCGCTAGTGACCCTGATGATCGAAAGTCTACTGCAAGTTATGTTTACAATCTTGGTTCCGGACTTGTCACTTAGGATTGTAAGAAACAATAGGCTCTTGTTCTTTCTTTAGTATAAATAGAGTACTGAGCAGTAGTTAATGCAAGTCAAGAATCCTTATGGCTTCGAAAAATCCTTTTAGAGTTTGCATTTCAACAACAACATCCAACCACACTTTGGTGTGACAATCAAAGTGCCATCAAGCTCACCTAAGATCTAGTTCAACATCAATGCATCAAACACATTGAGTTACAACTACGCTTCATTAGAAATATCATTCATGATTGCATTCTTGAAGTGGTATTTTCCCCTACATATGATCAAGTTGCAAACATTTTCACAAAGTCTCTTACAAAAACAAAGTTTTCCAAACTTTGATCTATGTTAGGAATTCAGGAAGATGTCACTAAAGGGGGATAGGCTCTAATGTCTCCTTCCTTCTCCTATTGTGTCACCTTTGTAAATCCTTCAATCCTATTCCAATTTTTTCTTAAGGGGGAATGTTAGGATATTTAGACACTTAGGAGTTAGTCAAGATCAACTTGGTCTAATGTGTCTTTAGGTAAAATTGTGTTTCTTTAGTATGCATTTGTAATTATGTAATCCAATGATCATGACATGTTCTAGACATAAAGTGATCTGACGACTCATAATCTCCTCGATACTAACGTATATTGATTTGTGGCTTAACACCTAGTTAGTCCATGATCTCTATTTAAAGAGCATGGAGGGTCATTTGTTGAAGATCGATTGTGAGAAACTCTCTTGTAAAATATTTTTCTTTTGCATTAACATATTTCCTCAAGTGGTTGCATTGGCTAGGGTCATGGATTGTTTCCCTCTTTAATGATTTTAGCCATGTAAAAACACTGGTGTATTGATATTTGATCTGGTTGTGTGAGTTATTTCTTAAGGTGTTTTTCCTATGTAGAAACACTTTGTTTTGTCGAACATTTAATAATCGTATTTGATGATCTCCATAATCTCTACTCTTTTGGATCTGTTTAATGAAATCTCTCTGATACCGAGTCTTCCCATGTTTCTCTTTCCATATTAGGTTCTCTTTGTACAAAATAGATAGTTGTAAGCTTGACTCTTGCAATTTGAAATATTTGGAATAAAAATCTCTTTTTATTTGTGTATTTCCTTGATCTTCTTCCAAAACTTGTTCCACAAAAATAGATACCAAACCCTATATTGTCTTATAATAATTCACTTGATTTTCCAATAAAGAAATTTTATTTTCTAGATTTCGAATGTCAACCAATTTAGATCTAGCTTTATCAACAGTGGCATCTGAAATAGTTAGGCCTACTAAAAGTATATCAGTTAACTTGGTCCTTTTGTATCAAGTTCATTTTCCTTAGTGATACACAGGTTTGTATTATCCAGGTAAATTATTTTCCTCTTCTGGAATTATTTTACAATAGAATGTCCTCTTTTATTATAGGCTATGAGTTTTACATCAACAACATATTCCACAGGGTCTAGGTTACTTTGATCATCCCAAGATAAAATATTATCCATACCACCTAGTGTGACTACCTGTTAAATTTAAATAGTTATATCCTAAATTTATTTTCCTTTTTTTGTGCTTGGTTTAGGGATAACCAAATTCTCCATAGTTAAGTCAATAAAGTTGCTTGGAGGTGGTTTGACCTGTGTGATGTCTACTCTAGGGTTTGATCGACAGATTACTACTCCTAGATGTTCTATATACTTTATGTGGTAGCTCCTTGATATTTTCTTAATTGTGATATTTTTTCTTGTTCACTTACTTATTTTTTCTTGTTCACTTTCTTAATTGAAAACTTACTTATTTCATTGGATAACAATTGAACTTTGTTTCATCGAGAGGGATGCGAACTTTTAATTGGAGCATTTCTAAACTTTGCATCGGGATCAAAGTTTTCTTTAACCTGATGGAAAAAATATATTCCTTCCATGTGCTATTGGATTTTTTTTTAATTTTCAATCGAAACATTTTAAAACTTTCATCAAGAGTGAATTTTATTTCCACTTTGATCGTTGGAGGAAACTTTTCACTTTTAAAGATTTGCATCGTTGGAGTTCTTTTTAACTTATTTGTATGACACGATTGGAGTTATTTTGAACTTTCCACAAAACAAGAGTTTAAACCTACCTTTGATATATAAAGCATGTCGATGTAAAATTTAATTTTCATCGAAGTGCAAAGTAAACTTGTTACTTCAATGAAAGTGGAATTTTTCTCCGATAAGAGTTTCAAAAGACCTTTTATTAAACTTTTTGACTTCAAAATTTTTTGGGGTTTTATAGAGAAAAGAGTAAGTAAAATGAAAATTTGTTTTACATAGAATGTCAGCAAACTTAAAATAAAAAATATTTTATAAATAAAGAATTCAAAAACTCAAAGAAAAAGTAGAAAGTGGTACCCACAATTTTATTGAAAATTTTAGGGTGTGATGAGGTCTCAACTCATCATTACAATTTTCCTATATATAGGTGATTTAAGTAGTTATAAGATTCTAAAATACACAAGGAAATCTATCGGCTATAACTCACTCCTACAAAAGAGTTTGTGTCTTTAGTTACATGTGCAGAGGGTTGAGGGAACTAAGTGTAGAGGATGTATTAGATGACTCCTTAGCTTCTGTGTACTAAGGCAACTTCTATAGAACTATGTACTCAATCTTATGTTGTCTCTTGGCTTTTGCAAATTCATGTTTTACTAAAAAAAAATTGTACCAATACTTAGTCAAAATCAAGCCACAACAAATCCTCTTTACTCTTTATTGTGAAACATCAAATATTTCTTTAAAATAAAGAATATAGTTTCATATAACTATGATACAATTGTTTTTGTCTTCTTAAAATTTCAATGTATATTTGGTATAAACTTCATCTAATTCAAATTCCATCTATGTTTTTTTCTTCTTAAAATTTCAATGTATATTTGGTATAAACTTCATCTAATTCAAATTATATCTATGTAATCCCCTTTTAGAAAAGTTTTTGAAGCATTTGATAAATAAATAAGTAAACAAATCCCCTCAATTAGCCTTTGTCATATTCTCGTATATCTCATTTTTTAATTCAAAACATTATTTTCCTTAAAAAAAAACATTCCCCTCACTTAGTCGGTGGCATATTGACATATATCTCAATTAGTTTATTCAAAACATTATTTTCTACAAATGTTTGATCTGGGTTTATGATTGTGTGTAGAGTAAGTTGAATAAAATTTAGATATGTCCATGGCATGCATCTCAAAACTATTTCTATAATGATAAAATTTCATCCATTATCTATTAAGTTTATTGATAGCAAATCTTAGTTCATAATCATAAATCTAAGCATGAGAAGGCTTATATCCTATCTCGATTATTATTCACTAGATTCCCCATGAATATAATTCTACCATCGGTATATCGAATCCATATGGTAACCCATTGATCACTATGTTTCTCATGAGTGACATGGCTATCGTGCCATGGTCCTAACATGGTCTAGCTCAAGTCGATCTTCAAGGCAAGTGGTCACTAGTCCATATGTGAAGGTTGTATGATTGTTTGCCTTTTTGCTAGATGGTATGTTAGTAGTGTCTCCCCATCCTTAGTGAGTTTTTTATTGCTTTTTCTAATGCGAAGGGACATGTGGGTGTGCCATGTTAACCTCTGTGAGTGTGACCAAAGTCCCCACTTTCCTATGTAAATAAAATCATTATTGCAACCAATGTGAAGATAGGTTATGGCTCATGGTTCATTCGACAAAGTGAAATATGTTATCTCTCTGTCAAAATTGAAGATTGAAGTTCCTATGAGTACGATAGCATTATTAGAGTGTCATTCATCTTTTACCAACTTTGTGAATCTGAGTGTGATCACCCTATCATACTAAGATACCTCCTAGAAGTGTGATCTCTCTTATGTGCATCAAAGGTGAAGGTATTGTTGAATAAATTTATTTTTTTGATGGGAATTAGTTTACTCATGAGCAAACCTCTATTCAAAGAAATGGATGTCCAATAGCTTTTGTAATGTCACATCATGAAGTCATGATCTCACATCTTGTAGTTGTGATGTCACATCCTCATGTGTTCAAGGAATGTATGTCATTGGTGATGTGACTTATTGTCCATACATCCTCACACACTAATGTCACAACTTCAAGCTAGAAAAAATATTTCAATGCCAAATTATAAGTGGACATGTTATCCAACTTCATGTTAGAAAAAATCTTTCAATGCCAAATTATAAGTGGACATGTTATCCTTCATAGGTGAATCCTCGCAATGTTATTTTCATTGTGATACTCAATATAAAATTATCACATTTACAATGAATGTGTCTCAATTGTGAGATCTTGTGGTTTAATATGGTTCCCATGGAAGAGTAACATTTAAAAATACATCTAAAGGGTTTCTATGGAATTACATGGAATCTCTCAACAATCTTCCTAGATTTAAACATGAATGCCTATGTGCTTACATTTTGATGATTTGATTTATCTCTTCAAATATTCCAAAAACTATCACATCCTCTTTATCTTCATTGCCTACAAATACAAATTCCTTGTTCCTTCTTATATATATGCACCCAATTCTCTACTTGTGGCTCAACATTTGACATAATTTGTGGTTAAAATTCACAACTAATTTGTAGGTAGCATTTAACACCACACATAGTATGTGTTATTGCTATGTTTTACATTTTGTTCACCCATTTTTATTATAATTATGCACAACTACAAGAAGATATTGCAACCATCCACACATAATGGGGTGAAGTACAACCCTATGGAAGAAGGCTATGGCTAGATTTATTATACTTGGTCTATAATCATCTTCATTGCAATCTTCCTAATTGTTGCATTGGCGAAGAATGGTGAACAAGACTGACATTCTTCACCAATTCACCCACTAGGAATACGAGAATGAATGTAATGTCCCTAGTCCAAACCCCAGTTGTAATTGTGCATATAGGCCAGTGAGTCGTTGGTATCAATTGTAAATGTAATTGTACATATAGGTTGGTGAGTCGTTGGCACCAAGTTGTGGTTTTGCGCGCACCTGAGTAAGTGTGTATGGATTGTGCACCAAGGGAAGGGTGCGTACATTATATAGTGTTGCGCGCAACTGAGTAAGTGCATGAGGATGACCGAGATATATGTATGTATGTATGTGAGGCTGGAGAGTTTGTGTGGTTATGAGGCTGGTGAGGCGGGATGCAAATAGGCCAGTGCACCTTTTCTTGTAAAATGTAATCATAGTCAAGTTATTAATGATATCACATCGTTGTGCGTAGATAGACTCAGATGAAAATGAGACAAGGGGATAGACTCCACTGAAAAATGGAAAAGTAGGAATAAGCCAAGGGGGATTAAGCCAAAGGGAACATTTTATTAATATTTCTGAAAAAGTATAATGTATGGATAATTATTTATCCTAAGTTCTTGAAGGATGGGAACGAGTCACCAAGTGGCTAAAAGCTCATTCTTAAGGTGACAAGTATCAATTTTAATGCATGCAATATATATTGTTGGCCTTAGTGTATTTTGGGGAATTCACTCATTTCTGTCAGGGGTAAGACCAACTTTCCTCTGTGAAGGAATTGAGTCTTGTTGTAATTGACTGTCATTGTAAACCTTGTGCTTGGGAAAAACACGGGTTGTGTCGAAGAGGCGGGTTGTCAGGCCTGTGAGCATTCTCTCCAGGTGAGAGATTTGTTGTCGAAGAGGCGGGTTGTCAGGCCTCTGAGAATTCTCTCTAGACGAGAGATTTTTTGTCGAAGAGGTGGGTTGTCAGACCCATGAGCATTCTCTCGAGGTTAGAGATTTTTTGTCAAAGAGGTGGGTTGTCAGGCCCGTGAGGATTCTCTCCCAATGAGAGATTTGTTGTCAAAGAGGCAGGTTGTCAATGTCAAGCCCATGAGAATTCTCTCCCGATGAGAGATTTGTAGTTGAAGAGGCGGGTTGTTAGGCCCGTGAACATTCTCTCCAGGTGAGAGTTTTTCTAGAAATTGTTCATGGTGCGTTGAGCATTAGTTGCAGTGCTCTAAGACTTCTTGCCTAGCCTATTGCTGAAGCCCTGGAAGGGAAGTGGGGTAGCCAAGGATTGTTGAGCAAAGAAGGTGCACACTTCCTAGAGTGGGACAATCATGTGGGGAATGATGGATTGTAGACTAGTTGCAGCAGTGGATACCTTGGATTGAGCAATTCTATTATTATCAGACCTTAGCTTAACATTAGGAAACATTTTTCCCTAGTGGAGTTTAATCCCCAGCTCGGGGGTGACCTGTTATTGCCTCATTGGTATGGATTGGTTGGATCGACATCATCTTGTTACTAAGTGTAGAGGATGTATCACATGAATCCTTAGCTTATGCGTACTAAGGAAACTTCTATAAAACCATGTACTCAATCTTTTTGTTGTCTCTTGCTTTTGAAAATTCATGTTTGCTAAAATTTTCTTTATACCAACACTTAGTCAAAATCATGCCACAACAAATCCTCTTTACTACCAACACTTAGTCAAAATCAGGCCACAACAAATCCTCTTTACTACCAACACTTAGTCAAAATCGAACCACAACAAATCCTCTTTACTACCAACACTTAGTCAAAATCAGGTCACAACAAATCCTCTTTACTCTTTATTGTGAAACATCAAATATTTCTTTAAAATAAAGAATAAAGTTTCATATAATTATGATATAATTATTTTTTTCTTCTTAAAATTTCAATGTATATTTGGTATAAGCTTCATCTCATTCAAATTCTATATATGTAAGTTTTTGAAGCAGTTAATAAATAAATAATTAAACAAATATCCTCAATTAGCCTTTGTCATCTTCTCATATTCTCATATACCTCATTTTTTTATTCAAAACATTATTTTCCAAAAAATAAATTAAAAAAAAAGCCCACTTAGTCGGTGGCATATTGACATATATCTCAATTAGTTTACTCAAAACATTATTTTATACAAATGTTTGATCTAGGTTTATGATTGTGTGTAGAATAAGTTGAATCAAATTTAGATATGTCCATGGAATGCATCTTGAAATTATTTTTATAATGATAAAATTTAATCCATTACCTATTAAGTTTATTGATAGCAAATCTTAGTTCATAATCATAAATCTAAGCATGAGAAGGCTTATATCCTATCTCGATTATTATTCACTAGATTCCCCATGAATATAATTCTACCATCGTTATATCAAATCCATATGGTAACCCATTGCTCACTATGTTTCTCGTGAGTGACATGGCTATCGTGCCATGGTCCTAACATGGTCTAGTTCCAAGTCGATCTTCAAGGAAAGTGGTCACTAGTCCATATGTGAAGGTTGTATGATTGTTTGCCTTTTTTCTAGAGGGTATGTTAGTAGTGTCTCCCCATCCTTAGTGAGTGTTTTATTGCTTTTGCTAATGCGAAGGGATATGTGGGTGTGCCATTTTAACCTTTGTGAGTGCGGCCAAAGTCCCCACTTTCCTATGTAAATAAAATCATCATTGCAACCAATGTGAAGATAGGTTATGGCTCATGGTTCATCCGACAAAGTGAAATATGTTATTTCTCTGTCAAAATTGAAGATTGAAGTTCCTATGAGTACGATACCATTATTAGAGTGTCATTCATCTTTTACCAACTTTGTGAATCTGAGTGTGATCACCCTATCATACTAAGATACCTCCTAGAAGTGTGATCTCTCTTATGTGCATCAAAGGTAAAGGTATTGTTGAATAAATTTTATTTTTTTGATGGGAATTAGTTTACTCTTGAGCAAACCTCTATTCAAAGAAATGGATGTGCAATAGCTTTTGCAATGTCACATCATGAAGTCGTGATACCATTATTAGAGTGTCATTCATCTTTTACCAACTTTGTGAATCTGAGTGTGATCACCCTATCATACTAAGATACCTCCTAGAAGTGTGATCTCTCTTATGTGCATCAAAGGTAAAGGTATTGTTGAATAAATTTTATTTTTTTGATGGGAATTAGTTTACTCTTGAGCAAACCTCTATTCAAAGAAATGGATGTGCAATAGATTTTGCAATGTCACATCATGAAGTCGTGGTCTCACATCTTGTAGTTGTGATGTCACATCCTCATGTGTTCAAGGAATGAATGTCACTGGTGATGTGTCTTATTGTCCATATATCCTCACATACTAATGTCACAACTTCAAGCTAGAAAAAATATTTCAATGCCAAATTATAAGTGGACATGTTATCCAACTTCATGCTAGAAAAAATGTTTCAATGCCAAATTATAAGTGGACATGTTATCCTTCATAGGTGAATCCTCGCAATGTTATTTTGATTGTGATACTCAATATAAAATTATCACATTTACAATGAATGTAAGTCAATTGTGAGATCGTGTGGTTTAATATGGTCCCCATGGAAGAGTAACATTTGAAAATACATCTAAAGGGTTTCTATGGAATTACTTGGAATCTCTCAACAATCTTCCGAGATTTAAACATGAATGCCTATGTGCTTACATTTTGATGATTTGATTTATCTCTTCAAATATTCCAATAACTATCACATCCTCTTTATCCTCATTGCCTACAAATACAAATGCCTTGTTCCTTCTTATATATATGTAGCCAATTCCCTACTTGTGGCTCAACATTTGACATAATTTGTGGTTAAAATTCACAACTAATTTGTAGGTAGCATTTAACACCGCACATAGTATGTGTTATTGCTATGTTTTATATTTTGTTCACCCATTTTTATTATAATTATGCACAACTACAAGAAGATATTGCAACCATCCACACATAATGGGGTGCAGTACAACCCTATGGAAGAAGGTTGTGGCTAGATTTATTATACTTGGTCTATAATCATCTTCATTGTAATCTTCCTAATTGTTGCCTTGGCAAAGAATGGTGAAGAGGACCGTCATTCTTCACCAATTCACCCACTAGGAATCCTAGAATGAATGTAATGTCCCTAGTCCGAACCCCAGTTGTAATTGTGCATATAGGTTGGTGATTCATTGGTATCAATTGTAAATGTAATTGTACATATAGGTTGGTGAATCATTGGCACCAAGTTGTGGTTTTGCGCGAACTTGGGTAGTGTGTGAGTTTTGTTGTCAAAGAAAAGAGTGTGCACATTCCATAGTGTTGCGTGCACCTGAGTAAGTGTGTATGGATTGTGCACCAAGGGAAGGGTGCGTACATTCCATAGTGTTGCGTGCAACTGAGTAAGTGCACGAGGATGACCGAGATATATAAATGTATGTATGTATGTATGTATGCATGCATGCATGTATGTATGTATGTATGTATGTGAGGCTCGAGAGTCTGTGTGGTTATGAGGCTGGTGAGGCAGGATGCAAATAGGTCAGTGCACCTTTTCTTGTAAAATGTAATCACACTCAAGTTATTAATGATATCACATCGTTGTGCGTAGACAGACTCAGATGAAAATGAGACAGGGGGCTAGACTCCACTGAAAAATGGAAAAGTAGGACTAAGCCAAGGGGGATTAAGCCCAAGGGAACATTTTATTAATATTTCTAAAAAAGTATAATGTATGGATAATTATTTATCCTAAGTTCTCGAAGGATGGGAATGAGTCACCAAGTGGCTAAAAGCTCATTCTTAAGGAGACAAGTGTCAAATTTAATGCATGCAATATATATTGTTGGCCTTAGTGTATTTTGGGGAATTCACTCATTTTTGTTAGGGGGAAGACCAACTTTCTTCTGTGAAGGAATCGAGTCTTGTTGTAATTGACTATCATTGTAAACCTTGTGCTTGGTAAAAACACGGGTTGTGTCCAAGAGGCGGGTGTCAGGCCCGTGACAATTCTCTCCAGGTGAGAGATTTATTGTTGAAGAGTCGGATTGTCAAGCTCGTGAGCATTCTCTCTAAGTGAGAGATTTGTTGTCAAAGAGGTGGGTTGTCAGGCCCATGAGCATTCTCTCCAGGTGAGAGATTTTTTGTCAAAGAGGTGGTTTGTCATGCCTGTGAGCATTCTCTCCCAATGAGAGATTTGTTGTCGAAGAGGCGGGTTGTCAGGCCCGTGAGCATTCTCTCCCGATGAGAGATTTGTTGTCGAAGAGGTGGGTTGTCAGGCTCGTGAGCATTCTCTCCAGGTGAGAGTTTTGCTAGAAATTGTTCCTGGTACGTTGAGCATTAGTTGCAGTGCTCTAAGACTTCCTGTATGGCTTATTGTTGAAGCCCTGGAAGGGAAGTGGGGTATCCGAGGACTGTTGAGTAGAGAAGGGGCACACTTCCTAGTGTGGGACAAGCATGCAGGGAATGATGGAATGTAGACTAGTTACAGCAATGGATACCTTAGATTGAGCAATTCCGCTATTATCAGACCTTATCTTAACATTATGAAACCTTTTTCCCTGGTGGAGTTTAAGCCCCAACTCAAGGGCGACCTATTCCTGAAAGCTTATAAGCATCAGAGTCAATGGTTGGGAGGAACGTCTGAGCTCTGCATGCAATTGGTGACTTTTCATAAAAGATAAGTGTTCTTTATGTGTTTATCCAATTTATTGTGTGCTATTAACTTATGTCTGCTATGGTTTATTTCTTATATGATGTTGCATATAAGTAATTGTTATTGTCCTATATAATGTTGGTTATACATGTAAGCGTGGTGTTAATATTCAGTATTTGTAGTCGTACATGTTGAGTATGATAGTTGTTAATAGTTATTTTTGTTTAGTTAACTTTGTAATAATAATATGAGTCTCTGGGGTGAGGCTGGAATGGTCGTGCATGCAAGGAAATACTTCGATTATGCAACAGGATGGATTCATTGTGTGCATAGGGAAGCACCCGTGTGCACATGGAAGTCAGAAATTATGTATGACGCCAAAATGATTGTGTGTATAGTAATGATCACATGTTCAGAGTGGATTACGCACACAATAATTGTTGATGTGTTCAACACGCTTATGCGCGAGTACTTCCGTTGATTATAAGTTGTGTCAGAAGATGAGATTATGTGTGGTGTGACCCAGCTTGGGGTCGTGCACGTTACTTTAAGTATTGCGTAGACCCATGTTATAGCGTAGAACCTGCGCACTAGATTTTGGGAGTAGTGTTACTTAGTAGTAAACTAAGGACGTTATAGATTGGTATCAGAGTGGTATTGAAAGAGTTGTAGTAGTGGGACCTAGTTGGGGGATTGGGTTCGTTACAGTTTGGTATCAGAGTGACAAAAGTTGGGAGATTGTGTGGCGTAGCCCAGCTTGGGAGGCTGGGGACATTACATTTTGGTATCAAAGCTATTGGTTCAACACTGGACTTGTATGGGCTAGAGATCAACAAGAAGTTGTAGAGCTATTGGTTCAACACTGGACTTGTATGGGCCAGAGATCAACATGAAATTGTCATGCACGCTAAGTATTAGTGTTGCATAGTGTAGAGTTTATTGTGCATAGAAAAATACTAGTGCGCGGTGCAGAGTTGTGATGCGCGCAAAGTATTGATGTGCGAGTGTGCGCACTAGAATTTGGGATGTTAAAATCATCCAAGGAATCAGAAGAAAGGATTCTAACAAAATGGTGCAGAGTTTTCATGAAGTTGTCACATGAATTATTCTAACAAACCTTATTGCCTTCACATTTTGTAGAATTAACAACGATTAGAATCCAGAAAAAATCAGCGCAGAAAGTCAAAACGCATGGACAATGCGCAAAGAACTTACAACCATGATGACGAATTCAGGGATTTGTATGTCGGTTTGGGTGTTGACGGTACAAAATCCAAGGAGGAGCGCATAAAATTGGTAGAAACCATAAATGGACTGCAAAAAGATGTTCAAAGCTATAAAGTTGATAACAAAAGGCTTAAGAAAGCCAAAGAGCAAAAATATGGCTTCAATATCAAGTTGATGTAAAGCTTGGTTATAATAGAAAATAAAATGGATAAGAAGAATGAGTCAAGCAAGTCAAAGAGTTACAGGTCTAATGTTGAATGAAGAGAAACAAGAAGTGTTGATAGGAAACATCACCACTCACCAAAGAATTCATTTAGGAAAGCGCGCAATAGCTCAAGTCCATCTCCTATCAAAAAGCATAAGAAAAGGACTCGGGTGGACGAGCTACGGGGAGATATGAATAAGATCAAGTCACCTACCTTTGATGGTGAGCATAATAAGGATGAAGATGCAAATACATGGTTGTTGGGTATGAGGAAGTACTTCTATCTGCATAATTACTCTACGTAGGCAGAAAGAAGAATTTCCATCCATCAACTTAAAGAAAAAGCATCAATGTTGTGAGATGAGTTCGTGCAAGTGAAACACATTGATTAGAAGAAGGTTACTTGGAGGGAGTTTAAGAGGTTATTTCAGAAGAAATACTTAACCAAGAGATACTATGACAAGAAAATGAAGGAGTTCTTTGAACTCAAGCTTGGGAGTATGAAAAAAGATTCTCAGAATTATCGAAATATGTCACATTCATCAAGGACGAGTAGGTTAAAATTCAGAGGTACCTGAGTGGGATGCCCTCATTTATCAATGACAAGATACAATATGATGATCCCAATACATTGGAGGAAACTATAAGGCGCGCTAAATTCCTTTATGATCAGCAAAAGTGAAGGTCGACTTTCCAAAAGGCTTGGGATGACAAGATGAAAAACAAGGTGTGTCAGAGGAAGAAAGGGACTAAGCCACCATTTTTCAGAAATACTGCACAAGGAAAACCAACTCCTAAGGAGCCCATAATGAATGAGACAATGGGGCAGAGACCAAGGCAACAACCTATTCAATGTTGGGGTTGTGGTGGAGATCATATGTACAGAGATTGTCCTCAAAGAGATGAAAAAGTGAGGACTACGCATAGTGTACAACAAGTTGCGACAGTTGAAGACATGGGCATAAATGTACCTAGAATTTAAGCAGCCTTGGATAACAAGCAAGCTGAGTTTCAGTCGCACATGATTGAAGTGGAAGATAAGATTAATGACCAACACATTGTTATTTTAATTTATTCGAGAATTAGTCATAGTTATCTAGATCTTAAGAAGGTAGAAAGAGTCTAATTGCCAAGAAGCAAGCTTGGAAAATCTTGGTTGGTGTAGTTAGCTACACAGGCGAAAAGGAAAATTACTGAGATGGTTAAGGCATGTCCAATGGAAATGAATGGATTGCGCACAAAAGTTGATTTGAATATCATACCTTTGAGTTCGTATGATTGCCTCATTGGTATGGATTGGTTGGACCGACATCATCTTGTTACTAAGTGTAGAGGATGTATCAGATGACTCCTTAGCTTATGTGTACTAAGGCAACTTCTATAAAACCATGTACTCAATCTTTTTGTTGTCTCTTGGCTTTTGCAAATTCATGTTTGCTAAAATTTTCTTTGTACCAACACTTAGTCAAAATCATGCCACAACAAATCCTGTTTACTACCAACACTTAGTCAAAATCAGGCCACAACAAATCCTCTTTAATACCAACACTTAGTCAAAAATCAGACCACAACAAAACCTCTTTACTACCAACACTTAGTCAAAATCAGGTCACAACAAATCCTCTTTACTCTTTATTGTGAAACATCAAATATTTCTTTAAAATAAAGAATAAAGTTTCATATAATTATGATGTAATTATTTTTTTCTTCTCATTTCAATGTATATTTGGTATAAACTTCATCTAATTCAAATTCTTTGTATGTAATCCCCTTTTAAAAAAGTTTTTTAAGCAATTAATAAATAAATAAGTAGACAAATATCCTCAATTAGCCTTTGTCATATTCTCATATATCACATTTTTTTATTCAAAAAATTATTTTCCAAAAATAAATTAAAAAAAAAATCCCCCACTTAGTCGGTGGCATATTGACATATATCTCAATTAGCTTATTCAAAACATTATTCTATACAAATGTTTGATCTAGGTTTATGATTGTTTGTAGAATAAGTTGAATAAAATTTAGATATGGCCATGGCATGCATCTTGAAATTATTTTTATAATAATAAAATTTAATCAACTACCTATTAAGGTTATTGGTAGCAAATCTTAGTTCATAATCATAAATCTAATCATGAGGCTTATATCCTATCTCGATTATTATTCACTAGATTCCCCGTGAATATAATTCTACCATCGGTATATTGAATCCATATGGTAACCCATTGCTCACTATGTTTCTTGTGAGTGACATGGATATCGTGCCATGGTCCTAACATGTTCTAGTTCAAGTCGATCTTCAAGGCAAATGGTCACTAGTCCATATGTTAAGGTTGTATGATTGTTTGCCTTTTTGATAGAGGGTATGTTAGTAGTGTCTCCCCATCTTTAGTGTGTGTTTTACTTCTTTTGATAATGCGAAGGGACATGTGGGTGTGCCATGTTAACCTCTGTGAGTGTAACCAAAGTCCCCACTTTCCTATGTAAATAAAATCATTATTGCAACCAATGTGAAGATAGGTTATAACTCATGGTTCATTCGACAATGTGAAATATGCTATCGCTCTATCAAAATTGAAGATTGAAGTTCCTATGAGTACGATAGCATTATTAGAGTGTCATTCATCTTTTACCAACTTTGTGAATCTGAGTGTGATCACCCTATCATACTAAGATACCTCCTAGAAGTGTGAGCTCTCTTATGTGCATCAAAGGTGACGGTATTGTTGAATAATTTTTTTTTTTTTTTTATGGGAATCAGTTTACTCTTGAGCAAACCTCCATTCAAAGAAATGGATGTGCAATAGCTTTTGCAATGTCACATCATGAAGTCGTGGTCTCACATCTTGTAGTTGTGATGTCACATCCTCATGTGTTCAAGGAATGTATGTCATTGGTGATGTGGCTTATTGTCCATACATCCTCACACACTAATGTCACAACTTCAAGCTAGAAAAAATCTTTCAATGCCAAATTATAAGTGGACGTGTTATCCTTCATAGGTGAATCCTCACAATGTCATTTTCATTGTGATACTCAATATATAATTATCACATTTACAATGAATGTGTGTCAGTTGTGAGATCCTGTGGTTTAATATGGTTTCCATGGAAGAGTAATATTTGAAAATACATCTAAAGGGTTTCTATGGAATTACTTGTAATCTCTCAACAATCTTTCTAGATTTAAACATGAATGCCTATGTGCTTACATTTTGATGATTTGATTTATCCCTTCAAATTCCAATAACTATCACATCCTCTTTATCATCATTGCCTACAAATACAAACGCCTTGTTCCTTCTTATATATATGCACCCAATTCCCTACTTGTGGCTCAACATTTGACATAATTTATGGTTAAAATTCACAACTAATTTATAGGTAGCATTTAACACCGCACATAGTATGTGTTATTGCTATGTTTTATATTTTGTTCACCCAATTTTATTATAATTATGCACAACTACAAGAAGATATTGCAACCATCCACACATAATGGGGTGCAGTACAACCCTATGGAAGAAGGCTATGGCTAAATTTATTATACTTGGTCTATAATCATCTTCATTGTAATCTTCCTAATTATTGCATTTGTGAAGAATGGTGAAGAAGACTATGACATTCTTCACCAATTCACCCACTAGGAATCATATAATGAATGTAATGTCCCTAGTCTGAACCCCAGTTGAAATTGTGCATATAGGCTGGTGAGTCGTTGGTATCAATTGTAAATGTAATTGTGCATATAGGCTGGCGAGTCGTTGGCACCAAGTTGTGGTTTTGCGTGCACCTGAGTAGTGTGTGAGGTTTGTTGTCAAAGAAAAGAGTGGACACATTTCATAGTGTTGTGCACACTTGAGTAACTGCATATGGATTGCACACCAAGGGAAGGGTGCACACATTCCATATTGTTGCGCGCAACTGAGTAAGTGCACGAGGATGACCAATATATATATATATATATATATATATATGTATGTATGTATGTATGTATGTATGTATGTATGTATGTATGTATGTATGTATGTATGTATGTATGTATGTGAGGCTGGAGAGTCTGTGTGGTTATGAGGCTAGTGAGTCGGGATGCAAATAGGCCAATGCGCATTTTCTTGTAAAATGTAATCACAATCAAGTTATTAATGATATCACATCGTTGCGCACAGATAGACTCAGACGAAAATGAGACGGGGGGCTAAACTCCACCGAAAAAGTGAAAAGTAGGACTAAGCCAAGGTGGATTAAGCCTAAGGGAATATTTTATTAATATTTTTGAAAAAGTATAATGTATGGATAATTATTTATCCTAAGTTCTCGAAGGATGGGAACAAGTCACCAAGTGGCTAAAAGCTAATTCTGAAGGTGACAAGTGTCCAGTTTAATGCATGCAATATGTATTGTTGGTTTTAGTGTATTTTGGGGAATTCACTCATTTTTGTCAGGGGGGAAACCAACTTTCCTCTATGAAGGAATCGAGTCTAGTTGGAATCTCTCAACAATCTTCCTAGATTTAAACATGAATGCCTATGTGCTTACATTTTGATGATTTGATTTATCTCTTCAAATATTCCAATAACTATCACATCCTCTTTATCCTCATTGCCTACAAATACAAATGCCCTTGTTCATTCTTATATACATGCACTCAATTCCCTACTTGTGGCTCAACATTTGACAAAATTTGTGGTTAAAATTCACAGCTAATTTGTAGGTAGAATTTAACACCGCATATATTATGTGTTATGTTTTATATTTTGTTCACCCATTTCTATTATAATTATGTACAGCTATAAGAAGATATTGCAACCATCCATGTAACACCCCAATTAGATTAATTAATGTTCATAATCAATTAAGGTAAATTAAGTCATTAATGTACGAAAATCTAATTAATTAATAAAATCATTAATTTATCTAAGTAAATTAATTGATGAAATAATAAGTTTTTATCATTTTATTTATTTTTGAATTAAGTAATGGAACAATAAAGGAGACGATTATTTTATTGTATTAAGGGTAGATAAGGAATTAATGAGAAAGGATAAGGGGAGATAAAACATTTATGAGGGAGGGAGTCAGTGGATGTAGGGATAAGGAAGAGTGAGTTGGACATTTGGGGGATCATTGGAGAGGGATGGAAGGAAAAATCTAAGAGAGGAAAATGGTTGGAAAATGTTAGTGGACATACGAGTTGGCTAGTGTTGTTGTGATTTTGGGCTCGGGGGCCAAGAAATCTAATTTCTTGGAGCTAGGAAGCCGGAGAGGCTCTGTTCCTAGCTGGCTGGGAGGAGATAATTTCAGGCAGTTACAACATGACAAGGCAACAACAACAAGACAAATTAGACATCAACAAACAAGACAAACTTCTTCTTCAAGAGGTAATTTATAACTTCCTCTTTTACTTAAATTAATTTTTTTATATACATATACATGAAATCTATGTTGTGAATGAATAAATGGTGATTTCAATGATTAAATTTCTAGAACTTATTGTCAATGTTATAATTTATTGTTTTGCTAAAACAAACAAAAATAAATTTTGGATTCTAGAAATTGTCAATTAGATTACAAATTCATAGCTTAACTATGATGCCCTTAGGTAGTATGGCTGCCTGGAACTGAATATACGATGACAAAATTCCCAGCAACACAGTGCCATTGTATTTTCGATGGTAGGGTGTTGACCCTAGTCCTATGAGGAGGGGTGGAGGCATTTCTCATCATGTATCCTCTAAAACCTGGAGTCATGGGAGGACGATGTTAGATCACACTCCCCTAGACGTGTGATGATGATTGTGAGTTTCCTGCTGGGGAAGCTTGGTCAAGGTTGTTGACACTTCCGCTTACGTGTTCTATCTGGAGTTAGGTCAATATAGTTGACTCTCCAGGATATTCCAACAGAAGAAGGATAGGGATGGAAGATGGAAGTAGGTTAGGGAGTTAAGATGATTAGAAGTAGTTGAGAGTGTGTGGGCTTTTAATCTTATAGCAGAAGTGCTTGATTTTCTCTTGTTTTAAAAAAAAAGCTTAACTGAATTACAATTATCTAGGTAAATGTTGCTTTCTACTAAATTATTATAATTGAAAGATTGTGCTAATATTGTAAATGGTTCATTTATTCTTTATGAAGTTAATTGCATTATTGATTGAATTGGAAACATACAAGAATTGCATTAGATATGTTAATTATTTCCATTAGTACACACACAAGTTTTGTGTGTGCTAGCGATGCATACATGCCTTGTGCATATACACTAGTATTTATGAGTGTTTTAAATTAATGATATTGCTTATTTGATTTGGATGTATGAATCATGTTATTATTACCCTTGTATTATAAATTACTATACCTTCGGGATGAAGTTTCTTGAAGGGTGAGTGTATATAACACCCCAATTAGATTAATTAATGATCATAATCAATTAAGGTAAATTAAGTCATTAATGTACTAAAAGTTAATTAATTAATTAAATCATTAATTTATCTAAGTAAATTAATTATTGAAATAATTAGTTTTTGTCATTTTATTTATTTATTTATTTATTTATTTTTGAATTAAGCAATTTGCAACAATAAAGGAGATGATTGTTTTATTGTATTACAGGTAGGTAAGGAATTAATGAGAAAGGATAAGGGGAGATATAATATTTATGAGGGAGGGAGTCGGTGGATGGAGGGATAAGGAAGGGCAAGTTGGACATTTGGGAGATCATTGGAGAGGGAAGGAAGGAAAAATATGAGGGAGGAAAATGGTTGGAAAATGTTAGTGGGCATACGAGTTGGCTAGTGTTGTTGGGATTCTGAGCTCGGGGGCCAAGAAATCTAATTTCTTGGAGCTAGGGAGCCGGAGAGGCTATGTTCCTATCTGACTAGGAGGAGACAGTTTCAGGCAGTTGCAATGGGACAAGGCAACAACACCAAGACAAAAAAGACACAAAGCAACAAAAAACAAGACAAATGAGACAATAGAAAACAAGACAAACTTCTTATTTAAGAGGTAATTTATAACTTCTTCTTTTGCTTAAATTAAATTTTATATATACATATACATGAAATCTATGTCGTGAATGAATAAATGGTGATTTCAGTGATTAAATTGCTATAACATATTGTTACAATTATAATTTATTGTCTTGTTAAAACAAACAGAAATAAATTTTGGATTCTAGAAAATCGATTGCCAATTAGATTACAAATTCATAGCTTAACTATGATGCCCTTGGGTAGCGTGATTGCCTGAAACTTAATATACGATGACAAAATTCCCAGCAACACAATGCCAATGTATTAGGAGGGGTGGAGGCATTTCCCAGCATGTATCCTGTAAAACCTAGAGTCATGGGAGGACGGTGTTAGATCATGCTCCCCTAAACATGTGATGATGACTTCCAATTGTTTGTTGGGGAAGCTTGGTCAAGGTTGTTGACACTTCCGCTTACAGGTTCTATATGGATTTAGGTCAATAAAGTTGACACTCTAGGATAGTCCAACAGAGAAAGGATAGGGATGGAAGATGGAAGTAGATTAGGGAGGCAGGATGATTAGAAGTAGTTGAGAGTTTGTGGGGTTTTAATCTTATAACATAAGTGCTTGATTTTCTCTTATTTAAAAAAAAAAACTTAACTGAATTACAATTATCTAGGTAAATGTTGCTTTGTACTAAATTATTATAATTGAAGGATTATGTTAATATTAATGTAAACGGTTGATTTATTCTTTATGAAGTTAATTACCTTGTTGATTGGATTGGAAACATACATGAATTGCATTAGATGTGTTAATTATTGTCATTAGTACACGCACGAGTTATGTATGTGCTAGCTACACATACATGCCTTGCGCATGTACACTAGTATTTATGAGTGTTTTAAATTAGTGATGTTGCTTATTTGATCTAGATGTATGAATCATGTTATTACTACCCTTGTATTGTAAATTACTATAAGTTCGTGACAAAGTTTCTTGAAGGTTGGGGTATGTAACACCCCAATTAGATTAATTAATGATCATAATCAATTAAGGTAAATTAAGTCATTAAAGTACTAAAAGTTAATTAATTAATTAAATCATTAATTTATCTAAGTAAATTAATGATTGAAATAATCAGTTTTTATCATTTTATTTATTTGTGAATTAAGTAATGCAACAATAAAGGAGATTATTATTTTATTATATTAAGGGTAGGTAAGTAATTAATGAGAAATTATAAGGGGAGATAGAAAATTTATGAGGGAGGGAGTTGGTGGATGGAGGGATAAGGAAGGGTGAGTTGGACATTTGGGGGATCATTGGAGAGGGAAGGAAGGAAAAATCTGAGAGAGTAAAATGGTTGGAAAATGTTAGTGGGAATACAAGTTGGCTAGTGTTGTTGGGATTTTGGGCTCGGGGGCCAAGAAATCTAATTTCTTGGAGCTAGGGAGTCGGAGAGGCTATGTTCGTAGCTGGCTGGGAGGAGACAGTTTGAGGCAGTTACAATGGGACAAGGCAACAACAAGAAGACAAAACAGACACAAAGAAACAACAACAAGACAAATCGGACAACAACAAACATGACAAACTTCTTCTTCAAGAGGTAATTTATAACTTCCTCTTTTACTTAAATTAAATTGTATATATACATATGCACGAAATCTATGTTGTGAATGAATAAATGGTGATTTCAGTGATTAAATTGCTAGAACTTGTTACTGTTATAATTTATTGTCTTGTTAAAACAAATAGAAATAAATTTTGGATTCTAGAAAATAGATTGTCAATTAGATTACAAATTCATAGCTTAAGTATGATGCACTGAGTAAGGGCATTACAATCCACACATAATGGGGTGCAGTACAACCCTATGGAAGAAGGCTATGTATATATTTATTATACTTGGTCTATAATCATCTTCAGTGTAATCTTCCTAATTGTTGCATTGGCGAAGAATGGTGAAGAAGACTATGACATTCTTCACCAATTCACCCACTAGGAATCCTAGAATGAAGATGATTACAAACCAAATATTAATAAACCTAGCCATAACTTGCTTCCATAGGACTATAGTGCACTCCATTTGGTGTGGATGACTGGAATATCTTCCTATAGATGCACATAATTGTAATAGAAATGGGTAAACAAAATATAAAACATAATGAAAACGCAAAACACATATAGTGCCAAACGCTACCTATAAATTTCCTATGAATCATAACCCCAATTATTCCAAACACTAATCCATAAGTAGGTAATGGACTACACATAGGAAGGACAAGGTTATTTGTATTTATATGCAATGAGGATGAAAGGGGTGTGATTGTTGTTTCAAGATTCAAAGAGACAAATCAAATCATCAAAACATAAGCACATAAACATTCATTTTTAAATTTGGGAAGATTGTTGCTAATTCATTGTGAAAAATACATTTAAGGAATTCATTGAAACATTTAGTAGTTGTTAGGTCCAAGGCCAAGGGTAAAGTAACATGGCTTTTGATATATGTGTATAGAAAAACAATGAAAAAATGACTAACCTTCCCAATAATATGTAAATGCCTCAACCATTTTATCCCATTATACCTATGGATATTCATATTTATGCACAAATCTTTGAGCTAGGAAACTTCCATGATGGATTCCACAATCCATAGAATGGTCACCAGAGCTACAATATGAAGGTTGAGAAAGGCCCATCCTTGAATATATTATGCATTGAGGGTATCCATCAAGTATGTAGAAAAATCAATCGTTGACTTTGATACATGCATGTTGGATGCCTTGAATGCACAATCAAGTTAAGTTTGAGGGAGGTGCCTTGGATTTAACTCAATTGTGCATTTGGAGCATCTAATGAGCACATAACAAAGACACCGATTGATTTTACTACATGCTTTTTATATGCCCTCAATGGACAATCAAGATAAGGATG
>ML804911.1:11861-22343 GCA_009831015.1 Picea engelmannii | reverse complement strand
AGCATAGGCAAGAAACATTCTGATAGCTTCTAATCTTGCTACATGCGCAAATGTTTCATCAAAATCCAATCCTTCTATCTGAGCATAGCCTTTACAGACTAACCTCGCTTTGTTCCTGATAACTTGTCCTTGCTCATTCAACTAGTTGGACCAGCAGGGCCATACCAGTTGGACCAGCAGGGCCGTACTAGCTTTGGTTTTCTTGCAGGGGCGCACCATTTGATGAAGAAGAGCTTGATCCAGCATATTGAGGAAGTCTTGGAGGTTTCTATCATTAGGGTTTTGCTTACAAGCCCTTGATCATCAGTTTGAGGGCTTCTTTGAGGGATCATCATGTCCTATTATTTGTCTACAGGTTGGGACGATTTCAGGAGGAAGAGGACGAGTTGGTGATTCAGTATTTCTTAGACCTAGAAGGCCTTGGGCCAGATCTAACCTTGAAACTTCTCTCAAAGGTTCATGGTTGCCCGATCTATCATCCTAGAGAGTTTCAGAGGATTCTGAGCCCATATTCAGCTAGGCCGTACTATTGGCGATATTCAGGGTTTCAAGAAGGTCGTACCAGTTCAGGGTTTCTGCAATTTGAGGAGGAATCTTCAGTGTTGATGCCCCATACTTCAAGAGGTGATTACTATTGTCCTAATCTATCATTGGGAGGAGTTTAGCAACGTTTGGGGGTCTTCATCTTCAGGAGGGCCGAACCCTTGGTCTCCATTGTCTTCAGCAGGTTGAACCAACAGTTTGTGGGATAGGCTTAAACCCTAGTTGCAGATTGAGTGTTCATCTTCTATTGCAGCCTTTGGGAGGCATGACTTGTATCTTCGGGAGCATTTTGTATGCAACTGTATCATTGTCTTCAAGCCATCTGAAGCTATTCCAGATCTACTTCTCTATTTGTATCAAGTGCTTGCTTTCTTATAATAAAGTTCATCTATTGCTTGTGGTTCCTATCTTGTGTAATGTTGATGATCTTCATATGATTGCAATAATGCTTGTATAATCTGTGGCTGAATAACTGATTAAACCCTAAGGCCGAAATGTTCATGGCCAACTTGCATACACAACAATTAATAATCAAATCAGTGGTTAGTTAGTGATTCCAAGCAAAAAATTTGGCTTGGGATCATTACAGTGGTATCGGAGCTTTGATCCTCCAAATCTGTGAGGATTAGCGCATGCAAAGGTATAGTGGTATCTTTATGGGCAGAAGGAAGAATCAAGCTATTGAAACAAAAGCCGAAATGGAGAGTTCAGGAGATGACCATGAGCCACAGGGCTTGGTTTACTTGGCAGTCGAATTCAGTAAATTCCATCAAACCCTAAACATTACAGAAAGCAACCTGGTCCATCACTTGTAGGAAAGCCAGGAGACAAACCAAAGGGAACATGCTGAAATCACTGAGACCTTGAAGAAGGTAGATGGGAATTTGAGGAAGATTGATGAGAACCAGATGATGATAACTCGGCTATTGATGCAGATGACTCATCAGGGGAAAGATCCTTAGACGTATGGAAACAAAGAGGCTAGTGGATCCGGTGGATCCCATGGTGAAATTAGGTATAATCCAGAAAAAGCTCCCAGGTCCGAGGGAAGCCATGGAGGAGGTACGCCACATGGACAGATGGGTAGCAGGGCTAACCCTAGACCATACTTGCCAACATTCACAGATAAACAGGTGCAACAGTAGCAGGTGGATGACTTTGTTGAGCAGATGGCACAATGCACTAGGGAGTACCATGGCTTGGACGTGATTATTCAGAGGCAGATGTCCCTGGATCAATACTGCCAACACAAGTTCAGAAACAAGCCCAGACCGAACCAGAGGAGAAGTTACGAGTTTGAATGAAGAGCAGGGAAGATGGAGATTCCATACTTTGATGGTACGACCAAGATGACAACGCAGGCATGGGTGCAAAAGTTGGATACCTATCTGCAGCTTAATCCCATGAGGGAGATGGAAGCCATCAAATTTGCCACTATGTACTTGGATGGAAAGGCTCATGATTGGTGGTATCATGGACTCACCACATTAGGCCATAATCAGATAGTGACCTACACAGAATTCACTCAGAGGCTCATTGACAGATTTGATTAGGGGGATCTTGAGCTACACTTCTGTGAGCTCACACAACTCAAACAAACAGGAGCGACTGAGGCGTACATTGAAGAATTTCAGAGGTTGGCAGTCATGGTGCAAGACATATCACCAACTAGACTCATGATGCTCTTCACTTAGGGGTTGATGGAACCCTTGAAGGGTTGGGTAAAGGCTTTTAAGCCTACCAACCTACAGGATGCTATTTGGAGGACAAGGGACCTAGGACCAGCTGCCAGGCCAAAATTTGTACCTAGACCACCTCTTAACACTGAAGGAAGAGATCAGAGGCCTCCAATGAACCAGGGAGGACGTGACCCTAGGGCGTTTGACAGGGGCCGTGGCAGAATGGATGACAACACCAGGAGGGAACTCAGAAGGAAGCAACTCTGCTTCACGTGCAAAGAACCATGGAACCCATCACACAAGTGCATGGGCCGTGGCCAGGTGCACTACATAGAAGTGACTTCAGACAATGAGGAGGAGGAAGATTGCAACCAAATACAGAACATGGAGGCCGAAACCACAGAGACAGCAGAAGAGGAGGTCACAGAACAGGACAGTACGACTGAAGGAAAAGCCACCTTGGCATCTATCAGCGGGGTGCCCAAATTTAACACCTTCAGGATGAGAGGAGTCTTTCAGTGACAGAAAGTATCAGTGTTGATTGATGGCGGAGCCTCTCACAACTTCATTGACTCAACATTATTGAGAAGGAGGCATATACCACGGTGGAATTTGAAGGGTTCAAGATGGAGGTAGCAGGTGGAAGCACTATGCCTTGTGACAGGTACATTCCAGGTATGAAGCTTACATTGGGTAGGCATGAGTTAGTACAGGACGTCTATGTGATGGACCTTCCGGACACTAACATAAACCTTGGAGTTCAGTGGCTCAACACATTGGGGCCTTTCACCAAGTACAAGACCATGGAGATGTCGTTTATAGAGGAGGGTGGACGAAAGGTAGTGCTCAAAGGCATGACAGGTAATTCTGCCAAGGTAGTCGCGGCCAAAAGGATGGAAGCCATCTTCAGGAGAGAGGAGATTGTGTATGCAACTGAATGTAGGATTTTGGCACGTGTGGATGAGCAAGGTAAGGTTCACTACACTCCAGAGATCCAAGAGATCATTAACAAACACAGCAAGATGTTTGGACTAATTCCTCCAGGGGTGCCACCAGACAAGGGGTTTGAGCATATCATTGAGATAGAGACATGAGCTAAATCAGTCATCACCACACCATACAGGCATCCGAAGAAGTATAAAGACGACATAGAGAAAGCCATCAAAGAACTTTTGTACATGGGGCACATCAGTTCGAGCTCTAGCCCTTTTGCTTCGTCCGTAGTGCTGGTCAAGAAGAAAGATGGGACTATGCAGATGTGCATTGACTTCCAGGCTTTGAATAAAAAGACAATAAAAAACAGGTACCCTATACCAAGGATTGATGAGTTGCTAGACGAACTGTATGGAGCTGTCTATTTCACAAAGATTGACCTACGTTTTGGCTACCATCAAATCAAGATGAGGGAGGAGGACATCTCAAAAACTACTTTCAGATGTCATTATGGCCATTATGAGTTTTTGGTGATGCCCTTCGGGTTAACCAATGCCCCAGCCACATTCCAATCTTACATGAACCATGTGTTCAACAAACAGTTGAGGAAGCACTTGTTAGTAATTTTTTGATGACTTGCTCATTTACAACAAGACGTGGGAGGAACACCTTAGGCATGTGGATCAAATTTTATCTATCATGGAGGAACAGTCACTGTATGCTAAGGAGTCCAAATGTGAGTTTGGAATGACAAAATTTCTTTACTTGGGACACATCATCAGAGCAAAGGGGGTACAAGTCCATCAGGAGAAAATAAAAGCAATTATGGAGTGGCCTACTCCTAAGATACTCACAGAGTTAAGGGGATTTCTAGGCATGTGCACTTATTACAGGAAGTTTGTCAAAGGGTTTTCTCAGCTGTCTGCACCCTTGACCGATTTGACTAAAAAGGGAGCCTTCAAATGGAGTGAAGAAGCCCAATTTACGATGGATAAGATGAAAAAGGTGACGAGCACGTGCCCAGTCCTAGCTCTACCAGATTTCGGCCTGCCTTTCACCTTGGAGTGTGATGCCTTAGGAGAAGGTATAGGGGCCGTACTGATGCAGAATAGGCACCCTCTTGCCTATGAGAGCCAAAAACTCAGGGGTCCTAAGCTACTCTACAACATTTATGACAAAGAAATACTGGCTATCATGCACGCACTAGCCAAATTCAGGCAATACTTGGTAGGTGCACGGTTTGTGGTCAAATCAGATCGTAACAGTCTTAAGTACCTCTTGGAGAAAAAGGACTTAAATGAAAGGCAACAGAAATGGGTAAGCAGAATACATGCTTATGACTTTGACATTGAATTTGTCAAAGGAAAGAACAACGTGGTGGCTGATGCATTATCCCGAAGACCATCCATCTATGCCACGACGAATGTATTTGTTGATTGGAAGGACCACATGGTGATGGAGTATGCAAAGGATCAGTTTGCTTGTAAGCTAATGGATGGGCAAGTGCAGGATGATAACTTTAGAATCATTGACGACCTCATCTATTACAAAGGCCGAATTTTTTTGGTTCCTGGATCGGCCTTCAAAGCCAAGGTGTTGCAGGCATGCCATGACTCACCAACGACAGGGCACCAAGGAATTGGTAAGACCTATAGGCAGGTAAGAGAGAAGTTCTCATGGAAGAGCCTCAAGGAGGATGTCATGAGGCATGTCAAGGAGTGTAAAACGTGCTAGGAGAACAAGGATGAGCACACTCACCCGACAGGACTACTGCAACCCTTGCCCATTCCGGAGCACAAGTGGGAAAGCATATCCATGGATTTCATCACAGGGTTGCCAAAGAAGCAAGGAAAGGACTGCATTTTTGTAGTGGTGGACAGGTTGACGAAGTTTGCACACTTCTTCTCCATAGCCACAAACTTCAGCGCAACACAGGTGGTCGAACTGTTTTTCAGGGAGATCTTCAGGTTGCATGGTCTACACAAGACCATTGTCAGTGACAGGGATAGTTGGTTCATGAGTACATTCTGGCAGGAGTTGTTCAAATTAGTTGGTACGGCCTTGACCCCTAGTACTAGCTATCACCCTCAGACGGATGGACAAACCGAGATAGTCAACAAATCGGTGGAAGGCTATCTCAGGAATTATGTGGCAGGGCAGAAGAAAGCGTGGGTCAGATGGTTGCACTTAGGAGAGTACTGCTACGACACCACTCAACATGTGTCCATAAGCATGACACCATTCAAAGCCTTATACAGCTATGATCCACTCTCTTTTGTGGAGATTGCTTTTGGTGACAACAGGGCACAATTGGTACAGGATTGGGTACAGCAGAGCCAAGACATCCTCAGAGAGCTGAAGGATCATCTACAGAGAGCACAGAACCAACAGAAGGTCCAAGTAGACAAGCACAGAGTTGAACGTACTTTTGAGGTTGGTGCCTTAGTCTATCTAAGGCTCCAACCATTGTAATGATCCCAAGCCAATTTTTTGCTTGGAATCACTTACTAACCACTGATTTGATTATTATTTGTTGTGTATGCAGGTTGGCCATGAACATTTCGGCCTTAGGGTTTATTCAGTTATTCATCCACAGATTTATACAAGCATCATTGTAATCATATGAAGATCATCAACACTACACAAGATAGGAACCACAAGCAAATAGCTGAACTTTATTATAAGAAAGCAAGCACCTGATACAATAGAGAAGCAGATATGAAGTAGATGGCTTCAAGACACTAATGGAACTGCATACAAAATGCTCTCGGAGATGCAAATCAAGCCTCCCAAAGGCTGCAATAGAAGATGAACGATCAACTGCAAAACCAGGGTTTCAGCCTAACCCTCAAGCAACTGGTACGACCCTGCTGACTGCTAGTACGGCTTGCTGAAGACAATGATCACCAAGGGTTCGACACTGCTGAAGATGAAGCCCTCCAAATGCTGCCAAACTCCCCTCAATGATAGATCAAGGCAATGGAAGCCTCCTGAAGTAGGGAGCTCAAACACTGAAGCTCCTCCTCAAACTGCAGAAACCCTAGGATGGTACGGCCCTCCTGAAACCCTGAATATGGCCAATAGTACGGCCTAGCTGAATGTGGCCTCTGAAACGTCTAAAACTCTCCCGGATGATAGATCGGGCATCTACAAGCACTTGAGAGAAGTCTCAAGGTTAGATCTAGCCTATAGCCTTCTAGATTTGAGAAATACTGAGTCACCAAGTCGTACCCTTCCTCCTGAAATCGTCTCAACCTGTAGTAGATGATAGGGACGTGATAACTCCTCCAAGAAGCCCTCAAACTGATGAGTAAGGGCTTGCAAGCAAAACCCTAATGCTGGAAACCTCTCAAGCTTCTTCCATATGCTGGATCGAACTCTTCCTCAACAATTGGTGCGCCCCTGCAAGAAAACCCTAGCTGGTACGGCCCTGCTGATCCAGCTCGTACGACCCTGCTAGTCCTCTTGAATAGATGATGGCTATAGAATGGTGTGGGTGAAGTATTTCATCCCCAAGACCAAGCTTGGAGCAAGGTGAGTGGAATCTTTCACCACTGAGTTGCTCACTAGGGTTTGTAATATCAAAACCCTCAAAATTGTATGCTCAAGAGCATCAACAAGCAAATACCAAAATCAAGAATGAGTGAGAGATGTGCCCTAGCCTTCTCTTTATACTTTTCTTCTATTTCCCTGTTGAGTTAAGTTAACCCCTAGGGTTAACTCCTAACTCAACCTCCAACGCTTTTTTTCCTTCATTGAGTTATCTTTTAACTCTTTTTACCTTTTTATTAAGTCAACTTAAGAATATAACCTTAGTTTGGTTGATTTTTCCCCTTAGTGTGAGACTATGGCCTAGTGGGGATTCCTAGGCCACTAAGTCCTCTCACACCTCTTCATCAAGAGGTGGGGGACATTACAGTCTCCCCTGCTAGAAATTGCTTGCCCTCAAGCAATTCCAAATCTGTTTCTCGTACCACTTGTTCACTCTCCCACGTGGCATCCTCAATGCGTAGGTCCTTCCATTTGACCAGGTACTCTTTGATTCTTCTTTTCCTGAGCCTCTTCTCCCAGACCTCTAGTATCTCTTTTGGAATCAAAACAAGCTGCCCCTCTTCGTCCATGGGAGGTAGTACCTCAATGGGTGTGATGTGTTGGCCAATGGCCCTCTTCAGGCAGGACACATGGAAGACATTGTGTATCCTGCTTACCTGTGGAAGGTCCAACTCATAAGCTATGACCCCTATCTTCCTGTTGATCCTGTAGGGCCCAAAGAAACATGGTTGTAGCTTCAGTGCCCCGCTTCTTTTTATAGAAGCCTGCTTGTATGGTTGGAGCCTTAGATAGACTAAGTCACCAACCTCAAAAGTGCGCTCAACTCTGTGTTTGTCTACTTGGACCTTCTGCTGGTTTTGTGCTCTTTGTAGATGATCCTTCAACTCTCTGAGGATGTCTTGGCTCTGTTGCACCCAATCCTGTACCATCAGAGCCCTGTTGTCACCAAAAGCAATCTCTACAAAAGATAGTGTGTCATAGCTGTATAAGGCCCTGAACGATGTCATGCCTATGGACACGTGATGGGTGGTGTTGTAGCAATACTCTCCCAAGTGCAACCATCTGACCCATGCTTTCTGCTGCCCTGCTACATTATTTCTGAGGTAGCCTTCTACCCACTTGTTGACTATCTCAGTCTGTCTATCCATTTGAGGGTGATAGCTGGTACTAGGGGTCAAGGTCGTACCAACCAATCTGAACAATTCCTGCCAAAATGTACTCATGAACCTGCTATCCCTATCACTGACAATGGTCTTGGGTAGACCGTGCAACCTGAAGATCTCCTTGAAAAACAGTTTGGCCACCTGTGTTGTGCTGAAGTCTGTGGTTGTGGAGAAGAAGTGTGCAAACTTCGTTAACTTGTCCACCACTACAAAAATGCAGTCCTTCCCCTGCGTCCTTGGCAGCCCGGTAATGAAATCCATGGATATACTTTCCCATTTGTGCTTTGGAATGGGTAAGGGTTGCAGTAGTCCTGCTGGGTGAGTGTGCTCGTCCTTGTTCTCCTGGCAAGTAGCACAGTCCTTGACATGCTTTATTACGTCCTCCTTGAAGCCCTTCCATGAGAACCTCTCTCTCACCTGCCTGTACGTCTTACCAATCCCTTGGTGCCCTACCATTGGTGAGTTGTGACATGCCTGCAACACTCTGGCCTTGAAGGTCGATCCAGGAACTAGAAAGATTCGGCCCTTGTGATAGATGAGGTCATTTATAACCTTGAAGTTATCATCCTGTACCTGTCCGTCCAATAGCTAACAAGCAGGCTGATCCTTTGCATACTCCATCACCAAGTGGTCCTTCCAGTCAACTGATACACCTGTCAATGCAAAAATGGATGGCCTCCTGGATAATGCATCAGCCACCACGTTGTTCTTCCCTTTGACAAATTCAATGTCAAAGTCATAGGCATGTATTCTGCTTACCCATTTTTGTTGCCTTTCATTCAAGTCCTTCTGCTCCAATAGGTATTTAAGACTGTTGTGATATGATTTGACCACAAACCGTGCACCTACCAGATATTGCCGAAATTTGGCTAGTGCATGCATGATGGCCAACATTTCTTTGTCATAAATGTTGTAGAGTAGCTCATGACCCCTGATTTTTCGGCTCTCATAGGCAAGAGGGTGCCTATTCTGCATCAGTACGGCCCCAATACCTCTCCTGAGGCATCACAGTCTAACGTGAAAGGTAGGCTGAAATATGGAAGGGCTAGGACTGGACACGTGCTCATCACCTTTTTCATCTTATCCATCGTTCTTTGAGATTCTTCCCTCCATTTGAAGGCTTCCTTCTTAGTCAAATCGGTCAAGGGTGCACACAGCTGGGAAAACCCCTTGACAAATTTCCTATAGTACGTGCACATGCCTAGAAACCCCCTTAACTCTGTAAGTATTTTAGGAGTAGGCCATGTTATCCCCGCTTTTTAGGGATAACTAGGAGATCATGTCTTGAGGCCCATAGGTCCTAGATATGGAGTACCGAGAGCAGGATTGACCTGAGCATGGCCCTGGAGGGCCCATCATTTTCTTCTTCCATCAGCTTTGTCTTGTCAGCAACAACAGCATCCATCACCATCGACTTGGTCTTGTATCGGAAGAGGTTCTTGCTCCATGAGGTAATTGGTCCAAGTATCATGGTATGTGTCACTTTTGATCATTGAAACCTTTAAATATATGCATCTGATTCCTTTTATCTCTAACAACTGCTTGGATCTTACATTAGCCCACTTGATCATGCTCTGGGGGATTGATAGGGTATCCTAGCAAGCCTGTGCCCATAGGTCTTGGTTTGCCACTAGGGGATTTCTGAAAAGCCATCGTCCGCTCCCATCATAGCACCACTGTTTCATCTTGTCTCCCACTCATTTATCCCATTCCCCTTGTCCGGGCATTGGGTTGATCTGTTTGTAGGATTGCACCTTATCTTGTGGGAAGAAGGGGCTAAAGGCCCAGAAGGTAAAAGTAGTTGGTAAAAGATAGAAGCCTAGGTATCATGGTATGTGTCACTTTTGATCATTGAAACCTTTAAATATATGCATCTGATTCCTTTTATCTCTAACAACTGCTTGGATCTTATATTAGCCCACTTGACCATGCTTGGGGAGATTGACAGGGTGCCCTAGCAAGCCTGTGCCCATAGGTCTTGGTTTGGCACTAGGGGGATTTCTAAAAAGCCATCGTTCGCTCTCATCATAGAACCACTGTTTCATCTTATTTCCCGCTCATTTATCCCATTCCCCTTGTCCGGGCATTGGGTTGACCTATTTGTAGTATTGCACCTTATCTCATGGGAAGAAGGGGCTAAAGGCCCAAAAGGTAAAAGCAACTGGTAAAAGACAAAAGCCTAAAAATGAAACCTTGAGATGCTTCACCCAGGGATCCCCGAGAAGGCAATAAAAAGCCTCTCAAGAAGAAACAAGAGGGACCGGGAAAATAACAAACAAGATCTAGTCAGAGGATAGGGGGTCTCATCATGAGCCAGCCTATTAGGTTCATGGGTACCTAACAATATGACATTGCCACCATCTGGTTACTGTTATCGCACGGTTTGTAGGAAAGGTCCAAAGAGCTTGAGTCAAGGCTTTAGAACCCGCGTAACAGGAGCTTCCCCACCCATTGTCACCTCGATGGGGGGCTCTTTCTATTTAGGAGGGCAAGTCCAAGGGAGACGTCCCTAAGGCAATCTGGGTTAAAGAAAGGCTAAAGGGTAAAGGCCAAGTCAAGGAAACCCTTTCACAGATTGCTGCCCAAGGAGAGATAGTCAAAGAGATAAGACC